>VWYI01039452.1:0-136440 GCA_013399455.1 Anthoscopus minutus | reverse complement strand
GAATGTGGACTCGGTGATGAGTCACCAGGGCCTAGGGACGGGTGCTCAGGGGCAAAAATGTTGGGGGGGGGGTTGGGTGGGTTTCCTTTGGGCTTTGCTATCTGTTTGCTTGGCATGACTGACAGCGTAGGCACACATTATAATGTTGACTATTCTCTCTCCTTGTCTGAAGGCTAAACATGCTGCTCTGTTATGTGCAAATGATGTGCCTGTGCTTTTATGTTTTTTCCCCCTTTTCCCCCCCTCCTTTTTCTGGGATGTTCTTTGGAGATTACAGGAGAGTTTGGTTAAAAAATTCTGCTGTGGTAAAACTGTTGCTGGGAATTCCATCTGCAGAACCCAGTGAAGTTGGCTATGTGGAATTACACCTGATTAATAAATTTTCCTGTGTTGCTTTGCTGATGCAGGAGAAAAGAGTGTGTGGCCCCACTTATTTTTTAGCATCTGGGAGACAATTCTAAAATTAAGCTTTTTGTGGTTTGGTTTTGTTTTGTTTTTCCTCGGGTTTGTTTGGTTGGGTTGGGTTTGGTTTGGTTTGGTTGTTTGTAGCCCATTAGTTAATTTTTTCCTCTTTAGAACATTCTACACAATTGCTTCTGCCTGCCTGTAATGCCTGCGCAAGGAGAGCCCACCTTGCCCCCGCGCCAGGACCGTCACCGTAGGTCACATTCCCGTCCTTGGGGAGGCGGACAAGAAGCTGCTCAGGGCTGGAGGGATGGGCGGGCTGCTGCTCGGCGGTGACTGCAGAGGGCAGTGCATGTACAGCAAAGGCACGGGCTGTCAGCGCCAGGCGCTGCTGCTGCATTTCCCTTGTTAGACTGGCCTCGGGGTCCAGGAGCGGCCAGGTGGGGTCAGAGACGGCGTCGTGTCACCCGCACTGCCACACTCCAGTAAGGACCGCCCGCATTGTGACATCACGGGCAGAGGACAGCTCGCTTACTTTTCTTTCTCTATTGCCAAAAATAATTGATATATCTTTTTATTAAGTGGTATTCTTCCAGCTTCATGTGTGGCAGCAGCCCCCACTCATTGCCAGCCCCGTTGACTGTCATGGGTAGCTCTACCGGTCTGGGGTATCTCAACAGCCTTGGACCCGAGTGTGGAATAGCTCATCAAGACAACTCCCTGCTAAGTCCTTTTTTGGGAGCTGGACATTCAGAGATTCCATTTCTAATCCAGTGTCTTTGACCTGACTTTTTAAAACAGGCTATTTCTCTTGACAAAGAGAGGAGTCTTTAAAGTATTTAGGAAGCTGAATATAGTTCCAGTTTTAATAATTTAAAGCCAGAAGACCTGTAGTATCATCTAGTCTGGCCAGCACACGCCATTAAATATTATCTTGTTTCTTATAATAGAGGTCAGTGACTTGCACTTACTTACAGGATTCTTTTCAAGGGGCTTTTTGCCTTTGAAGGTGTAATAAAACAGAAAATTCACAGCTTTCAGTAATTAATCTTTCTTGTGTTTCCTAGGTGTTGTTAAGTTCACCTGATGACTAATTTTGAGGGAATCATTGCCTAGAGTAACTGAGCTTGCTCTATCATATTTTGTGAGGGCTTGCAATTCTGCTCTCATATTTTTGACAGATTAGTTGTCTTTGCGACTTTAGCATTGCTAATGTTATTTGTCAGTGAATTGCATTTATAGACAAGTATACTCTAAATTGGAAACAACAAATCCCAAACACTGTTACGTGACTTACTGAAAAAATGCAGAACAAATTCCCTTTGCCGAGGTTACAGGAAATAAAACTATTTCACCATAGCTTCTGAGACTTCTACTGTGATTTCCTTTCCTTTTATCTTAGTCAGTGCCAAAAATGAATGGTGTGCTGTTACAAATTGGCAGTTCTCAGCAGCATGCCATACCCCAGAATACCACCAAGGCTGAGTGCAGACAGCAGGCAGCTGTGGCCATGCTTACCCAATCCAGACTTAGAGTTGTAGTTTGGAACACACATGCCAGTTGTGACAGGATTGCCACAGCTCCCTGTCCCTTCTCAGGCCTTTCCTGTGCTGGAGAACATGCAGATAGTGATAGGGAGCAATCAGCAAACTGCCAGCCCCATGACAGGGCTCTCTAAGCCCTGGAGAAGATGAGCTAACCCAGCTTCACTCTTCGGCAGGCTGCACAGATTGCTAAACTGAGTCTGTTTTGATAGTAGTCATATCTACTAGTAGTAGTTCTATGTAGTAAGACATAGAAAAGAGGGAAAGCCTAATCATAAAAAAAGTTGGAAAGGAGAAAAAAAAGCATTAAAAAAGCATATTCCCTTATAATTGCAACCATTTTTTTCCCCTTGCATTTGTATTACTTGGTTTAGATTTCAAATTAGGTTGCATTAAACACTCGGGTCTTTATCTAAATAAAACTAAAAGATATGTTCTTTATGAATTCAACGGGTAAAGTAACCACATAGTACCATGAGGATGAGACATAAAATCCTCTTTGAGGTTTCAAAGACAGCTACATTCATTTAAAAAAATTTTTTTTTACTGAAGCTATGTCCAGGGAGTCCTGAAGTCTCCACAGCAACTGGGTGTGCACACTGAGATGGGTTAATTCTACTGAAACAACCAGATGGACCTCTGCATTCTTTCTGCTTAATCCCTGAGACAGAGCTGGCTCATTTCACATGCTGTTTACATCAATAGATCATTCTCTTCAGTTTTCAAATACTAACGTTCCTGTTGCACCTACTAGTGGAAAAAATTGTTGACTCCTCCGTTTAGAAACATTTGCTATCTCTAACTTAGAGATATTGGCTATCTCACTTCCATCGGGAAGTACAAAGGGTATTTGCCAGGTAGTCAGCCTCTTTTGTTTGGTGTTCTGGTGGATGCCAGAGAATAGATAGAGACATGTTAGCTCATCTCTGTCGTTTAAAATTTCTTTTTAAAAAGGAGGAAGGAGAGGGAGGATTAGTCAAATTCAGAACAAATTTTATGGCATGAGTCATCATGCTAGAGTCAGTGATGTGACTTGTTTAAACAGCAACTTTCTGTATGAGTAAGGATTTAGGGATTGGGCTTTTCTTAGGAAGTTACTTGGAAATAAATTGGAGCCAGTTTTAAACTGGATTTGAAAATGGTATAAAAGAGATGAGATGCCTTCAGGGAAAGTTATCTAAGGAAAAAAAATTATCAACAGGACTTTTTTTTTTAAATCAGAGCTAATTTTGCATAATGAAAATGCTGCAAGCAATGTTTGATTCCTAATGTAGCTAGTATAACCTGTCATTTTTTAGTTTTTAATGGGCACTCAGAACTGTATCACCTTAATCTTTTAGTTCTAAGACTAGAGAAGCTAAGAAAAAGAATGGTCTTTTAAAATATTTTGTGTTGCAATGTGACAAACATTAAACTTTTGAAGTTAATGGAAAAGATTTTCAGCAGATTCCCATACTTACAGGAAATGCTGAGTGTAATGAGATATGCATAAGAAGAAACAATGTACTATAGTAATTTTGTTTGTTGCCGTGGTGAATAGCCTTTGCAACTTGGAGTGAGTTAATCTTTGCATATGTCTGCCGTATTCCTCTCGTTTGTCATTGGATTCCTTGGATGTTTGATAAAACTACTACTATCACATTTTAAACACAATTATGAGCATGATTCAATTCTTGGAGATTACCAGCGATGAAGGTCCCAGCCAAATACCTTATTCTTTGTAAAGAATAAGAACTAGGTAACACCTTTAAGTTATAAACATATGACATTCTAATTGATTTTGCTACAAATTCAATTTGTGCATTTTAGAGATTAATTTATGTCAGAGTTCCATATGTTCATCCCAACAAGATCACTGTGGGGGTTTTTCTTTTTTTAAAAAGGAAGAGGAAGGTGAAACAGCTGCCTTTATCATGATGTGTTTCAACCAACACTGCCGTAATAACCCCATGTAAAGAGACAGCCAAGGCTCAGCAATTTGAAATTCAGGTTGCACAGACAGTTTCAGTTTTCGCCACAGTTGTTCAGTTTACAGTTTTCTACTTGTTTTTACCCATATCTGCTGGAAGTCAGTAACTTGAGTCCTACTAAAAATATTTTGTGGACACCTCTAATGTCTTTTTTATTATGTGAGGTAGCTTTAAACAATGAAATATTAACAAGTAACATCCATTTGAAGTCTCAGTTTATAAATGTTGGATTTATGCTACATTTGATGGAATTTTAAAAACTGGATATGAACTACAAATATTTAACAAGATTTTTTTGAATGTATAGGAGCAAAAAAAATATTTTATGTCATTTGGGTATGACAATCTGTCATCAAAAAACTGAATGTACTTTGTAAGGATAAATTGTGACCAGACATCCTTATTCATATTGGTCATATTGGAAAAACCTGAGTAATTTAGACTGTTCAAAAGCATATTACATACCAGGGCTGTGACTCTGCACACCAGCATCCAGCTGCACATATAGTGGTTATAACAGGATGAAGGAGTACATTTCCAGCAAACTCTCACCATTTTGATGCCTTGTTCTGTCCTTTAACCACTTCATGATAGTGCATATGAATTTTAATACATAGCGCATGGTATCTGGAGCTATTTCTTCTTTCTCTCTGAAGGAATTCCTAACTCTTTATTACTGCTTCCTTTTTGGAAAGACACTGCCTTATGTTGCCAGGTGGTATGGCAGTAAACACAGAATGCAATGTTGAGAAAAAGGAAAGGCTTCCATTTAGTTTACTGTTCTTGAGGGCCCATTGGGACCAACTAATGGATCTTTTTTGTGCTTCTCAGTTAATGAACAATTCATGTCAATTGACACAGTTTTCTAGTCATATTTTTTCCTATGTGTCTGGAATAGGAATATTGTCATGGAAAAACTGAGTGCAGTAGAAAAAAGCCAGCAGAGATGTAGCAAAGAAATGGGGTCACTCACTAGCAGATGGGTGAGATAGGTGGGAAGCATGTTTCACTACAGCTGCATGGGTGGAGATGTTATTTGGGAGGAACAGGATGACAAGGGAGGTTAGAGCAATAGTTCTTTAAACAGAGAAGACTCCAGACAACTTGTCTCCAGTCCCAGCAGACTAGCCCTAAGGCCAAATTCACTCGTCTTTAGGTGACTAGTTATCATAATCAAGTTCAGCAGACTATGATGTTGAGATTTGTTGTATTTCTATCATGTGCTTAAGGCACAAGAAACAGATAGTCCTTTTCCTAAAACGTCTGCAGTTCAGAGATCTGATCCTCCTGGGTGCTAAGAGTCCAGTAGTGCTTCTGGAGCTGATCAGTCACAGGATATATCTGCAGTTACACAGACAGCACGGGTGAGGATGATGACAGACACTTTCTCACAAAGGAAAGGAGACAGGGAAGGAGACAGCACAGACTGCAGGGAGAAGGAATACCATAAAGCCTGACTGTACTGGGCATGGAATGCCACTACATTTAAAGGAAATCATATTTATCTCAGTGGTGCTGCAACAAGTGAGGGCTTGCCAGACTGAACTGTGCTCAGTAACCCTTTGGAGGTCCAGGCTGGATTTCTGGTTGATGTTTTATCCACATTTTTTTTATGTTTCCTGAGGCAGGATTTTAGTGTCCACAGGTTTGCTACTGCATGGCTGTGTGGCTTTTCTACTGTGTGTACAAAAGGGTCAAGAATAATCTATTCATTAGGCTTATTGAAAAGGGAAATCCTACTCCAGCCCTTTCTTGCACAGGTGCAGATTGTTCTGCTGATTTGTCCTTCCCTGTGGTTATCCTAACCCTTTACAGGCTGAGGCTCAGCCTGTTCAAACTTCAGATCAGTGTTCTGTGTGGTTGTGGGAGGCAGGTTTGCCCCATAGAACACAGATTTTCCTCCACCAGAGAAGGACACATTGTATTGCATGGGACTGGGAGCACTAATCACCACTTTCCCAGTTATCCTACATCCATCTTCTAAGCCTTTTTTTTCTACTGCCCAGAATAAAATGAACAGTGTTAGGTACTGCTGGGCTACCACTTCATAAAAGGCACAATTTTCACAAATACTTTGGCTTCAGTTTTATCTGGGACCTTACTTCCTTTAAAAGTTAAGGCAGACTGCTCTTTGGCAGGGATGACAATTTCTTTCAAGATTGTCATGGGACTCAAAAACTCACCAGTAGAGAGCATAGTAACAGTACAAGTAAGGAACTGTTTTCAGGTTTCACAGATTACCATTACAATGCAGAAATGAGATCTTGGAGTTTGATAGAAAATTCTATGTGAATGCAAGCTCAGTGAGGGTCAAAAAGACAAAGCAAATGCTAGCTGTTAGGAAAGCACCAGAAAAAAACCTGCACACACCATGATTCCCCTACATCTTAAACTCTGAGAGTCACTCTCTTCTTTTTTCATGAATGATACAGCATAACCAGAAAAAGGTCCGGAAAAGACAACATGAACAATGAAGGCATGGAGCAGTTACCATAGGGGGTGTAATCATGGACCAGCTAAGCACGAATAAGATGGGATTCTTCACTCTGGAAATTAGGTGGCTGAAGGTAGAGAGTGAAAGGGTTTGGTCAAAAAATGGTCACTGTGAACTGCTGGAATCAGTGAAGGCCATGCCACATTCTTGGGTGGGCAGTGGCAAGCATCAGATGATTTTAGCAGGTTGCATGTTCAGAACAGAGAAAACTAAGTATTGCTTCACATAACATGTCCTAGTGAGAGGATGCTCTGGAAGCTAAAATTTTACATACATTCAGAGAAAGATTGAATAAATTCACTAAATAGAAACTCTGGGCTGAAAATGACCAAGATCTTCATAATTTCCAAGTAGAAGCACCAGTCTGTCATTTACTGAGCAGGTATCCACTTTTTGTCATTGGTGAAGAGTTAAATATCAAGTGAGACAGACATTTGGTCTTGTAGGTAGGACTTTTTTATCATTACCCTGGATTTCGGACCATTACAATCAGTTCTATAGATTATTTAAAGAGTTAAATATAAGAAATACTGAAGTGTGAGATTATTCCAACTTATCTGAAACTGGTCTAATGCCTTTTTCACCTTAAAATATATAAATTTTAGTATGAACTAAGAGAAAGACTGGTATGTCCCATAAGTGCATGGTGCTTTCAGCAATATTTTTTGCCTCCACATTCAAGCATAAGAAGCAACGTTTATTTCTGGTAGGAGAAAAGGCTAGAGTAATGCTTTGGCATAATAAAGGTGTTTACTCTAAGGGAAAGCTCAATGCAGGTGACAGCTCTCTCAAAAGCCAGTTCTGGACTGGGGAATGGATACTCTTGAAAAGCAAGGATTGTCATAAATTTTGCCTTCTTTTGCTCAAAGTGCAAAATGTGCCTCCATCCTGCTTATCCTGCTGACACACCATGGAATTGGACATGTCTGGACACTGAACTAACTTTTCAAAGCAAGTGGGGCTGCTGGAAATGCTCCTTTCCCTGAGGAACAGGTGAGAGCACAACCATCACTTGTCTGCTCATGTTCTCCTGGGTGCCCCTGCCCATGGGAGTACTGCTCATGGCATGAAATGTTTGTGAATGAGAATCTATGTCTCTTTCAATTCAGCTTTGCTGAATTCCACTGTTTACCATTTGAACATGATTTGAAATCTCTGCAATTCTCCAGGGTTGCTTTCTGGCATTTTTATTTCAATGATGTAAGAGTTGCCTGTTACTGCCAAGCCCATAATTAAAGCAGTGTTGACTGGTAAGTAATGAGCTGCAAAAGGTGTACCAAAAGATAATTAAAGATGCATTCCAGATAAGCAGGGCATAAGCATCCTTTTTATGAGGTGTTAATATCTGAAGACCAACTAGTGAAATTGATCTTGCCTCCCTCAGGATGAAAGTTCTGCTCAAACATCAATAGCATTGTACTGCCCTGGAAAATGTTTGATGTAGGGATTTCTGAAGGGTGTTTGTCCTAAGACTCCCCAGGCAGGCGCCTGGTGACAGAGCCCTGCTGCACTGGGTGATTCAGCATACCATTCATGCTAGCGTGACTCTGCAACTCCTGACGTGAGGGCTGCTCTGGAGGGAGAGAACAGAGCTGCTTCCAGTGCTTTGCACAGGGTAGGTGCAAACCTTTTTTCGAGAGCCATTTAAAAGAGCACTGTGGCTAGTCCTTGTCTAATAATTATGTTGTCGCTCCTAAATGCCCTTTGTACTTAGGTATCCTTAATTTATGCTCTATTCTCAGCATATCCCACCTGTGATTTGGATTCCTTTGTAGATGCACTTGTATCACAACTGGCATAGAGGAACCTTGGCAGAGCAAGTTTCCACATTTGGACTCTACTTAAATCTATAGCAAATCTATAGCATGGATTTTAGTGGAAGTCTGAAGACAATCTATGAACCAAAGGGATGCTAGTTTTGTTAAGCATGCTGCATTGGGTATTCCTGCTTCTTTTCCCACACTCTTCCCATTTCTTTATTTGTGAAATTAATCAAAAGTAGGGGTCAGAATACTATTTTCCTTATAGAATTCAGAGAGGAGATGCACGAGCTCACAAGCAGTTGTTTTGATTATCACTGATTTGCAACAGAATGAGGATGCCAAGGGAACATGGGCAGCAAGGGCTGGTCAAGTGTTCTTGATGGATTAGTATATGGTCTAACTTCAGCTGTGGTAGAAATTAGCTCTCATGTTAGGCCAAGTCCATATGCCTCAGCAGAAAAGGAGGAAAAGGAGGGGGAGGGAACGATTGTCATCTTCTTTCCTGGAATCTGACTTGAAAACAAAACTCGAAATCTCTAGCAATTAGCATTGC
Source organism: Anthoscopus minutus (assembly GCA_013399455.1). Taxonomy (NCBI): domain Eukaryota; kingdom Metazoa; phylum Chordata; class Aves; order Passeriformes; family Paridae; genus Anthoscopus; species Anthoscopus minutus. The sequence goes on along the minus strand of VWYI01039452.1, from coordinate 127,711 downwards.
AAAGAAAATCTCTGAAAATGAAGGGTGTAAAGAGGCTGCCTGGCAGAATGCTTCAGACAATAACTGAGGGAAGTGTGAACTACTCTTTCTATAGCTAGGGGATGTTAACAAAATCGTGTTCTATTTCAGCCGAGCTAATAGTGATGGACAGTCACTGTTAGCAAGTAGTGCAAGTCTGTACAAGCTTCTGCTGGCTCCTTCTTATCTCTTCTGCACCGGTGTGTATGTGTGTGTTGGAGGAGGTGGTTTCCCTGTTCTTTTGAGCTCAATGTTGCAGGCTGCCTACAGGGGCAGCTTTGTGTTGTAGTTAGTCCCAGGAGATGATCTCTCCTACCATGAAAATTGGAAATCCAGAAAGAAAAATTTAAGCATTTGTTCTAGCATTCCCTCTGTCCAGACTGAATGAAAAAAAAAAATCAGCTTTTTTTGAAGGAGTAGCTTCATGAGCTTTGCTAGCCAAGAATGCACTGGAGATGGCTTGTGCACGACTGTGTGCAAAGCCCTGTGGGGTTTTCAAGGCATCTAGAGGTGAACCCTGCATGCTTAGAACAAGAATCAGAATCTGAAGATTAATTTGCTGTGAACACTGTCAATATAAATATGCCCCCAAGTTTTGTAAGTCTGTATCTGAGCCTTCATCCACCCCTACCCTCATATGTATCTGAATAACAAGTTAAATAAAGCTGAAGGATTAGAAACACCTCTTAACTCTGCCTAGAACTGCTGAACCATTTTCCACCTGACACCTTTTTTTCCTTTCTCTCATATGACAATTCTTGCTTAAATACAAATTTTACTGTTTACATGGACAGGAAAAACTCCAAACTATCCTGGAGCTGAAGTGGAGAAAAGAAATCTTGTGGGATGGTTTTGTGGTATGACAGTTCAGGCTTATGGGGATGCTAAGGTATTAGAAAGAGGAGAAGTACTGAGAAATGTTTCAAGCTGTTGTTTCCATATGTCCTGAACTGCTTGCTGCTGTCATCCCTCTGAAATTCTCTATGTCTTCATATGCACTTCTGCTTGGAAATAATATTTAGATGTAGTGGTTTCTGAGGACATTTATCTTGCCTAATGAACCGAGCTGCTAAAGGAATCCAGTCTCTGGAGTACTAGGCTCACAAGAGCTGACTGTCATTCCTGTGTGGAAGGACATTAATTTTTTGTTGAGAAGCACTGTGATGATGTGTGTAGTGTTAAAACCTTTGTTCAGCTCAACCCAGAAGTGGCAGCATGGATGATGGGTGCACTGGTCCCACAGAATGCAAACAGTTGTACCAGCTTACACACACTTTGTCCCTGTATCCTTCAGCTTCACAGCAAGATGGAGTGGGTTCCAAATTTGAAAAATTAATGGGGACTTGTTGAGATGAAAAACAGATGATGTAATGATGCTGCTGTTCTTGAACACATTCAGTGATAGCCATTAATGGCCTCATTTGACAAATTATTACACTGCCTAATTGATTTGCTTCTCTTCTAACATTTAATCCTTTTCAGTGTTGCAACTGTTGCTCCCTATAAGTCCCCTATGTCACTCTTGGCTCTCTTAAATGATATTTTTGGCCACTCTTTTGAATTAATATGTTTTTCATGATTTCACCTTGGGCTGATAGTACAAACCTTGCTTGTTCTGTACCTCACTTGGATGAGCAGAGCTGTCTGGAGAGAAAAAAATCTGCAATCTGCCCCAGGAAAGGAAGACTTTCTTAAGCTCTTAAGCATGCACTCCAGAGGGAGACCGTTCTGTCTGACCTGGGTGGCCTCAGAGTGTGCTGGGGGAAGCTTTGTCTTTTGCTGTGAACATTGGGTATTGATGCAATGTCTAGTAAAGCCACCAGTATTTCATTTCCTGCTGTGAAGTTGATGAGAAATGTCCCATGGATGGGAGCAGGGTAACCAAATGGGGAAAACAAGGACTTGGCACCTGGGTGCAGTAAAAGCAGGGATGGTTTGCCTTTAGGAGAAGGGTGGTATGGAGGCCTCCTTGAATTGGGGGAGTACTGGGTTTCCAGCAAACCTCCAGGCCTGCAGTGCAGAGAGAAGGGGAGCTCCCCCAGAGAGCTGATACAAAGATGGAAGGTTTTCTTCTCTAAATTATTCACTCTCCTTTGAATTGAAAAAAGGGGTATGGTTTGGTGGCAGCAGTGGGGACTTGGCTGGGAGACACTTTGGCTCCTTGGATGGGGGGTAAGCCCTCATCATGTGTATTTTGGTGATGGGATGACAATGGAGGTGTGGGAGATGGCTCTGAGTCACCCTCGGAGCTCCGGCGGGGCCGGGCCCGGTGGGTGGGGGTCACTAAGGGCCGGGGTGGAGGGTTCTTAAGGCAAGGAGCAGCCAGTATCGTTCCACTGCCCGCAGACCTCGGCCCGCATGGAGCTCGCCAGTCTGTCCCCCGCCAGCCTGGTCCCCGCCAGTCTCCCCTCCGCCAGCCTAGCCGCCGGGCCCGGAGCCGCCGGTGAGCCGCACGGGGCAGGATAGCGGCGGGGTCTTGGTGGCGGTGTGGGTGTTGGGGGCAGTGTTGGTAGCGGCGTTGGGGCAGAAGGACGCTGCCCGGCCCCGCTGACCGCCGCTCCCCGTTCTCTCCCCGCAGGCGAGCCCCGGGCGTGCCCCGGCGGCCCCAGCTCGGGGAGGGAAGGCGGCCGGCGCAAGCGAACCACCTTCAGCAAGGCGCAACTGGAGCTGCTGGTCCGCGCCTTCGAGAAGGAGCCGTACCCCGGCATCGCCCTGCGGGAGCAGCTCTCTGGCCTCACCGACATCCCCGAGTCCCGGATTCAGGTGAGACGGGCGGTCCTGGAGGGAGGGCGAGCGGGTGGCGGAGCGGCTTCCCCGGCGGCCCTGGTTCTCATCTGTGCCGGTCCCGCAGGTGTGGTTCCAGAACAGGAGAGCCCGGCAGCTAAACCACAAGAAGAGCGAAGGTGCCGCCTGCGCCAGGCCGGGCAAGCCGAAGCCGACTCGGTGCGCTGGCCAGGAGCGGCCCCCGGCGCATCAGGGCCCGGGCACAGAGCGGAGCCTCCTCTGCCCGCAGCCAGGCCTGCCAGGAGGGAGCCAGAGCTACTGCGGTCAGCCGCCGTCCTACTCGGGGCAGCTGTACTCAAGGCGTGACATGCATTTCAGGAGCTTGGATAACACTTTTGGAGCGCTGGGTCAGACCTCAGGTGACTTCGGTTTGGACTGTTCGGGAAGAGGGGTCCCACTAGGTGCAGGAAGCGTGGGGAGCTCCTCTCCATTCTCGCTCCCTGTGCAGCAGGCACAGGAGTTTCTGCACCTGAAGAAATCCTCCCCTGAAAGCTTCTACTCAGATGCAGATGTTTTCCAGCCTTGTACAGATCACCAGTACCCAGCAGCTAAAGAGAATATGTACAGGAAGCCTGTCTTAAACTACTTCAATGCTAACCAGGGCCTGGGTGTTGAGAATTGTTTGTATGCCAAGTCAGACACTTCTCCCTTTGGGAAGGGCTCCACTTTCAGTTATGATGGGGGGGAAGCTAAGCTTGAGCCCGAGCAGATGAGGCACAGTTCACTTCTGTTTGCGGCTAATAATGCTAGTCCTCCTTTGGTACTTCCAAAGCAGGATGGGGGGTATCAAAGGACACTTGGCACTCCTGCCCCATTGTATGGGCAGCAGCTGCTGGAGACAGTAAATGACTATGACCCTTATTGGCTGGGCATGAGAAATGAAATTTTGGGAACAGGGTTAGATTTGCTGTTTGAGAATGAGCAAAATGCAGAGCAAGGTCAGACAAAAAGTTACATTTCTGCTTTTGGTGGCCAGAATTTGGTCTATCATTTGGGTCAGACATGAACTGGCAGTGGGTCCACTTGCCAAAAGGAAAATGAATGTAATTTTTTTTCTCAATTGGTAGTGTTGTCTGAAGTAGCTAAAGGTTTTGCAGGTCTAAGTGCAGAGTGCTCACTCTGAATTTTCTGCCCTGTCTAGAAGGGAAGATAAGCCATGTTAACGAGGGCCACCTGCTGAATCTGAGCTGCCTCCTCATCCTAAGTGCTCTTTCACCAGCTGCTTGCAGTATTCCTGCAGGTCTTTGGTTATGGGCAGCCTAACATTAACCTGCATGCACAGACTGATCTTCACAAGTGTGTCAGTACTGAAGAGTTCTGTGAGTTCAGACTGTGCTGGATTAATTCTGCCAGGAGGCTTAGCACTATGGTGTTGCTTTTGTGGCTTTACTGCACTGAGTTTTGTTTCTATTCTGGTCATAGTTCACTTATTTTAACTTAAGGAATCTTAGATTACAGATCTATAGCTTTCCCATGCTAAGTTTTCCCATGCTTATACCCCTCTTGTATTAATGCTTGTAGTTGAGAAAGCATTAATAGAAGAGGGGTATAAGCATGGGAAAAGCAGTCTTGGTGGTAGCAGGGGACATCTCATGGGGTGTGTTTGCATTTTAGGCATGCTGCTGGTAAAGAACACTAACAGTCTTTTCCTGGGTACTTAATATATAGTGTTTTCATTTAAAAATGACCACAGCCTTTTAAAAGGCAATATTTTTGTGATTTTTTTTGTATAATCTGTTTGCAATTTTTTTTAAAATATTAGTTTTCTATTTGCAACATTAAGGTTTTCTACTGTCATGAAATTGTAGAATTGCACTCAGAGGAGAGAAAAATGTGTTTCATCTTTGTATTTGCACATTGAGCCTATTTTTAGAATTCTCAATGGTTGTGCAGAACACCACAGGAATCATGGAAGGGTTCTTCATGTGTATCTTTGGAGAACTGCTATGGATGTGTCTTAAAGCAGTATTGGACCGAGGATGCTGAAAACTCTACATGCAAATCTTTTTTTTGTGTTTAAAATGTGGCTATGGAATACTTTTAAGTATGCTTAGATTATAATACATTTGTTATTAACCTAATTAACTTGTTTTTAGAACAAGAGAAACAATGACAATAAAACTTAATCACAGATCATTACTTTATTAATAAAATTTATATCCCTGAAGAAACTGTCTATGGAGGTGCGTACACAAGAAGTCCAGAAAATTAGTCCTGAATTTGTCAGTAATTTTTAACTGTAGCTATAACTTTTCTGCCTTGATCTAAAGGATTGGAACAAGCTCGTGTATTACAGAAGAGCTGCATGGCTTCAGACAATAGCTGCAAGGCATTTTGAACACAAGTTGTATTTGAGAGTGAAGAACAAAGAGATGATTGTATTTATGATGGTATATATGACTCTTCTAGTAAATTTTTTGGAAAAAAAAAAAGCACTATGACTTACTCAATTACATATACCCTCTCCCACATAATACCTGCTTACTGAGAATGCTTATTCAACACACAGGAGGTCCTTTCACAGGGATGGTATTGTAGCCTCCCCTGGACTTGCATGCCAACAGCATCTCCGCTGTCATATGAGTAAGCGATGCTGAGGCAGGAACCAGATGCGTTCAGTAGTTCAACTGCTCTTCTACTGTCTGTAAAATGCTCCTGTTTATAGAATAGGGGAGGATTTTGCATGCTAAATAATTGAAAAATGTGTTTTCTTCTACATAATTTGTCAAAGAGATAGTGAGAACCCAAATTCACCAATGTCACAGTCAGTCTGGGCCTACTCTACTGTAGGGTGTCCCGACTTCCTCACATTATGTGGCAACTTGCAAATCACATTCCTTTCTTCACAACCACCTCCTGAGCAGCGGGACTAGTGTGACAGCCACGGCCCTGCAAGTCCAGCTGGAAGCCACCTGCCCGGAAGGCAGGATGTGGCCAGCATCACAGGGAGCAGTTCACGGCGTGGACACCTCTTTAGCAGCCCTGCCCCTCATGCTGGCTCATGACGTAAGGCAAAGCGCCCCAGACAAGAGGGCTCATTAAGCACGGTCTGCACCCACAACACACCTTAGGGAGACTGACCTTCAGGCGTGGGCATAGAGCTGAGATAGAACAATGACTCACTTCTCACCTAGGGCACCTTGCCCTCTGCATGCCTGGTCATGTCCCTGTGGGTGCGGGGCTCGTTGCTTGCAAACTGCCCCCACCTAGGTTATATTCGCGACAGGAGTAGGGGACATAGTGTTAAGCTGCACCAGGGGAGGTTTAGCTTGGAAATTAGGAAGAATGTCTTCACAGAAAAGGCGATTAGACACTATAATGGGCTGCCCGAGGTGGTGGTGGAGCCGCCGTGCCCGGAGGCCTAAGGGAACGTGGCACTCAGCGCCAAGGCCTGGCTGTCACGGCGGTGCTCGGTCACGGCTTGGACTCGATGACCCCAGGGGACTCAGAGTTGAAATCCCAGTTGTTTCTGCGACGATTCCGTCCGAGTTCACTGCACTGAAAAGCTCTTCATAGGCTTTTACCCTCTGACTTGTTCGTCCTCCCATAGTGCTTGGCAAGGATTTCTTTTTTTATCTTTCTCCCACTGATTGCTGGAGGCGCATCTGCCAGCTCTTACGGGAGCTGCCCAGAACCCGCGGGCAGCGGAAGGTCCGCTCGCCTCCTCTGCGCCGGGTGCTGCGGAGCTGGCCCCGCAGGGCAGCTACCACGGGCTTTCACAAAGCTTTCAGGAGAGTAATTTATTGCTAAACACGTGCACAAGGGCCCGCTCCCAGCTCCCCTTCCTGGCGCCCGCCGCGCGCTCCCTCCACCCTTCCGTTGTGGGACAGGTGTGCTCCGGCAATAGCGCTCCGCCGCTGCAGCCGCGCCCGGAACTCCGAGCACAGCCGCTGTTTCCGGGAGGGTAGCTTCGCGACGGAGCGGTCGGTGCGGGCACACGTGGGCTAGGGGAACAGCGCGGGGCCGGGAAACAGCAGCCGACCGGACAGGACCGGGGCCCAGCGGTACGGCACAGGTGGTGGGTGCTCGTGGGGAGCAGCCCCGCGGCAGGACCCCTTGGCGAGTTAAGGGCCTGCGGGGTGCCCGGCAGCTCTCCGTCGCGGGGCCGCCGGCGCTCGGCCGCATCGCCGGGGCACTGCCGGGCCTCCCGTGCGCTGGGCAGGGCGTGAAGCAACTCCGTGAGTTGAGTCTGGCAGTGCTTGCACGGCATTCTCCGGCCAGTGTGCTGAGTACGCGTTCCCTGTGCTAACTGTGCTCTCTTCCTATGCCAGCTGTGCCCGCTGTCACACGGAGGAACTCAGAATCTTACTGGTTGTGAACAACTGTTGAACGAGTAAGATGGAGGAAAAAGAGAAGAAGAAGCATCGTGCAAAGCATAGCGGGCCAAAGGCAGAAAAGAAAAGGAAACGTTATCTCAATGACCTGGGAATAGGAGATGAGGAGAATGCACGGAAGAGAAACCCCAAAGCCTTTACAGTCCAGTCCGCTGTGCGGATGGCCAGGACTTTCCATCGGTGAGAAGTGGGAACTGGCTCTAGAGTGTGCCGGGGCGTCTGGAGGGGTGCGATTTGCGTGGAGTTTCTTTGTTACTTTGTGTAGAAATACACAGGCCGTAATTTTCATTGGCGTGTGCCTTGAGCTTATCGTTTACGCAGTCACGTTGTAGTTCCCGTGTGTGTCAGAAGTGGCGTTCTTTGTGTGTCCGTGTTACATTGTACACTGTGTTAATCGATGGGAAATCTGAATAGCTCCTTAGACTCAGTGGGAGTTCCTGGTATTTGTGCTTGTGCTCAACCTTTGTGTTCGAGCTTTTGTAAATACTGAAGACTTTCAGATAGTAAATGTCGCTATCCATGACGTTCCTGTCTTTATTACAAATTTCTTCTCAGAACTCAGGATCTGAAGACTAAAAAGCATCACATTCCCGTGGTTGACCGGACCCCTTTGGAGCCACCTCCCGTGGTGGTGGTTGTGGTCGGCCCTCCCAAGGTTGGGAAGAGCACTGTAATAAAGTGTCTCATTAAGAACTTCACAAGGCAAAAGCTGGTTGAAATCCGGGGTCCTGTTACAATTGTTTCAGGTGAGAACGAAGATTGGAGAAATGAAAATGCTTCTTTTGCGCTCCTTACTTGTCTTGCTTTGAGACCTGAGATGTGTTCCTGTTCTCATATTTGGATGTGTGATCTGGCATATGTACAGTAAAAGAAGACCCGATAATTTTAAATTAAAAAATTATATTTTAGCAGAATTATAAGCAAGTAGAAACAGACACTTCAACAGTGATGCTTGTTGGGTGATTTACCCAGACCAGAATCTGAGTCCCAGATACCCTGGAGGAACTTCAGGAATGTGACCTGAAAAGAAAACTGTACAAATTGGTTTGCTCCCTCTGTTTCAGTTTTTGATGTTTAATTCTGTTTTCAGGTAAAAAACGCCGGCTGACCATTATTGAATGTGGATGTGACATTAACACAATGATTGACCTGGCTAAAGTTGCTGATTTGGTAAGTTAAAAATGGAATGTGATTTCTACCATAATTTATAGTGAAAAGACTACTTTTGGTTGGACTGCACTGGTGTCTGATTTCTCTACGCATTTTTTGCCATCAAAGGCAAAACTGGGTTTGGTCTTAAAGAGAAGAAAACATGAGCTCTTAGACACACCTAATGTTCTGGAACAACCCTGGGGCTTCCCTTACCTTGGGGGTGAGGGAAGTAAAGTGAGTGTGTGTGTCTGGTAGTGATGGGGAGGATATGAGAGAAGGGAAATGCTGCTGAACTTCATGCTAATGCAACTGGTAAACTTTTAGTGGAAGGCGTTATAACAAGCCCAGATGACACATTGACTTCTCATTAAGGGATTTGGTTAAACCATACAAAGTCTGAAAATGTTTTTTAGTCAAGAAGTTTTCAACTAATGTTCAAAGTAGAAATATGTATTAGTTTCCTAGTTGTTTTTTTTTTATGCACTCTGAGGTCTCCATCTGTGAAGAACCTCATGTAGTAATAGAACTGATTTCAGTGGAATGTGGTCACTGTTGTAATTTACTTGCAACTTTTGGATAAAGAGATTACATCCACTGATCCTGAGGATCCAATGCATGATACATTTGTTTGGAATTTTACTTTACATGTGGATTTGGAGTATATTATTCACAGCTGATTTGGTGTTGGGATCTTTGTCTAAGTATTAACGATGTAAATATTTAAATACATGTGTACACCGATCTAGATATACTATTACATCAGTGCTTGAAGATCTGTCATCAGTTCCTGTATGCTTTAAGTTCTCTACTGTTAAGACCCTAAACCAACTTTGCTTCCATTTTTATGTGAGTGTTGGCTGCATTTTCCCTGTGTCAATGCATTTTAGTACAGTGAGGTGTAACAGGAATTGCAACAAGGGAAAAAGTTGGTTTCCTTTTACCAAGAGACTTGGTCTTAGCAGCATTAGTGTATCCAAGATATAAGAGTTTTATTAATTTTCTAAGATGTTCCTGAAAATCTTGGAAGATAATAAATTTTGCATGTTTTAAATTCACCAGGTAAAAAAACACTTGTTCAGATCTTATTATAATACTGAATGTTGTTGCATTCCTGGAGTGTCTAGAACATTTTTAGCAGCCAAGTTTCATACTTCAGATAAAAAACCAAAGTTGGTTTTAGGGTGTATGAAAATAAAGTACAGAACCTCTTGTAAAATTTTGGTTCCTGAGAAGTTTAAGAGTTTGTAGATGTGGTCTTTGAAATTAGCTCATGTGGGCACTGTGGTATTGCTGTAGTGAAATGTGAATATTGTGTTTATAGGTTCTAATGCTCATTGATGCCAGCTTTGGATTTGAGATGGAGACATTTGAATTCCTGAACATTTGCCAGGTTCATGGCTTCCCCAAAATTATGGGAGTTCTAACCCACTTGGACACATTCAAGAACAACAAACAATTAAAGAAGACTAAAAAGAAGTTAAAGCACAGATTCTGGACTGAAGTGTATCCGGTATGACATTTAACATTAATTTTTTTATATATTTTGCTTTATGGAAGCTAAATGAACAGTGAGTCAGTACTTAAGTGTTTGTTATGTTCTTACATCTTTTAAATAGGTGAGCAATGTTGATTCTGTATCAGATTGTTTCATCTTTCTTAAAATTTGCTAAAATACTTGTGTGAGTATCCTCTATCCCAATGTGATAAGCTGCTAGATTTGCTACTAGGTATATTATGCAGGTGCTGTGCAAGGAGGATCTGCTTGTAGGTCTGTATGAGGTCTTGAGGATGTGAATAGTTTTCGATTAAGATTTAGGGGACAATTTTCATGTTGAAATAAATTGGTCAGTTTGATCTTTCAGAACCAATTGTAATGTGAAATTTTCAATTAAGATTTGCAAATTAGAATTGCATTACTAACTTGAATTTTTTATGTTGTTATGTCTTTTTAATGTGTTTAGGGTGCTAAGTTGTTTTATTTGTCTGGGATGGTTCATGGAGAATATCAAAAGCAGGAAATTCACAATTTGGGGCGTTTTATCTCAGTTATGAAATTCCGGCCTCTCACTTGGCAGACGTCTCACCCGTATGTTCTTGCAGACAGGTGTGTGCTTTTCTCTCTGTTCTTCATTCTCAGTGTAGATAGCGCCTTATCATTTGAAAAAGCTGTACTATTAGCTCTCAGCTCTGTGGGTGAATGGGTGTTTGGTGTTCCCTGAGTGACTTTGAGAAGGCAAGGCACCTCTGCAGGTTTGCGTTTTTCAGTTTTCACCTGTGTCAGATCATGTACACACCTCTGGTGTATTGTAAACAGTTTTGAAATGCAGGATAGTTAAAATAATCCTGCTTGTTGATGATTATACTGAATTTCTGTGGAAAGAAACAGCATTCTAGTGATTAAATAACAGTGGATTAGTCCCGAGTTCCCTGGAATATCCCTTCTGCTCTGTCTCCCTGTAACATTTGATTCATGGTCTCTTTGGAACATGAAAGTAATCTTGATGGCAGCTGTGCCTGCCTGAGAAATTACCTCACCTTTCCTATTTTACTGGCAGAATGCTTACAGTTATGACTAAACTCCCACAATAATCCAAGGTGCCTTGAATGAGCCTCTTCTTTAGGTTTTAATTCTTCAGGAAAAATTGACAGAGAAGTAGATAAACATTGTGTAAAGTCCTGCAAAATACACGAAACAAAGAGTAGGAAAATGCAAACCTTGCAGTCTGTATTTTTCAGTAACATTGTTTTAGGCTGCTGTAACTGTTGCAGTGTCACGGTTGTTGGGTCAGCTTTAAGCTGATCTGCAGCAGGGTTGTGTCCCCCATGCTCGTCCTTGGCTCTATGTGCTGCCTCCTATGTGCAATGTAGAAAGGAGTTTCCCCCTCCGCCTGCAAACAGCCACTCTTTTTTCTGTGGCAGCTTTTGTGTTGCTCACCACAATTCTTGGGGAAAAGAAGCTGTTGTGTGGCTGCAGGGAATGTGGCATTCAGCCGTTTGCCCTCTAACGGTGAAGCTGATTACAGGCGGGTTGTGTGTGCAAAGCCAATAAAGAGTAGTTAAAATGTGCTAAGAAAGCAGTACCTGTTCAGTGAAGTGTCAGTAAACCTTGTGGAAATTTGTTGAACATAATTATACTTTTAAAATACAATTCTAAACTGTTTTTAGAAGATCTTTTTTTCTTCCATGAATTTTTTCTTTCTTATGATAATTCAGTTTTGATTATTAGAGCCTGCAGATCATGCAGTGGCTGCAGTGATGTTCTCTTTTCTTAAATTACCTTTTCTTAAAAGTTACCATTGGGACTTTGGATATTTTAACTGTCATTTTAAATGTTGGGTAGAATGGAAGAGCTGACAAACCCAGAGGATGTTCGAATCAATCCCAAATGTGACAGGAAGATATCACTGTATGGATACCTGAGAGGATCACACCTAAAAAACAAAAGTCAAATTCATATGCCAGGTAATTTATTAGAATTATTAGAATTATTAGAACTCTTTCTGTACTGATCTGTGAAAAACAACATAGCTGAAATTATTTGTATCTTTAAAGTGTGTTATACAACAGATTTTTCACCTTTCTAAATACCTGTTATGTTTTTGAAATTTTTTTCATGATGCACGTTTTTGTGAAAATAAATCTTGTAATTAGTTTTGCTTTTAATTGTGCAGTTTTGTTGCATTGATAAAAACATTATTTACAGTATTTAAAGATTTTCAAAGGTGTATCACCTTAAAAGGTGCTTAAAATGTAGAATGTACCGGCCCTAATAATGAAAAATAAATTTGAATTATGTAAATTACTAAATTATGTAATGTATTTATTATGGTCAGAATTTAATAACTTAATATTTTAAGTGAATGATTAAAAAGTTTAAATTAAGAAATACTGTAATGGTAAATTTACAGATATACTTAAAAAGTGTGTTGCTGTTTTTGTCATTTGAAAACAAGCAAAGAAACAAAGCTTTGCAGGATTCTGGTGAATTTATGTATACTTCTCTAAGTTCAGTGGCAAGGCAGAGGAGTTGGATGTTTGGTACAGAGCTTCCTGTTGAATCATGAATGCCACAGTGCTTGGGTTTGGTTTGTTTGTTTTTTCTTTTTTGGGGGGAGGGGTCTGTGGGTTTTAGATCTCTTCATGGTTAATTGCACAAATTTCAGAATCAAAACATTCTGCAAACTTTGTTACTTCCTTTTGTCTGTACCCTCAGGTGTAGGAGACTTCACTGTAAGTGATGTGAGTTTCCTGCCAGACCCCTGTGCTCTCCCTGAGCAGCAGAAGAAGCGCTCCCTAAATGAGAAAGAGAAGCTTGTCTATGCCCCTCTTTCAGGAGTCGGGGGTATTGTGTATGATAAAGATGCTGTTTACATTGACCTTGGTGGAAGTCATGCTCATGAAAAAGAAGAGGTAAAAGAATGCTATTAGTGATTTGAACTCTTTTGAAAATGTAGTTTTTATCCTTAAAGCCAAAATAAGTGTTTAAATATATGGTTCTTTAAAATAATCAATCCTTAGCTATCCATAGTGGGTAATTAGTTCTTTTCTCCAGGGTTTCCGGAGAAGGGATATTTCTATTATCTGTTATTGTACGAAGCATTAGAAGATCAGTTAATATTAAGTACCTAAAGTTTGTGTAACAATTTCCCAAATACGATTCCCAAATAAGATTTATGAAATCTCATGGTGCTGGACTATTATCACTCTTATTTTTCAGGGCACGGTGATTGTTAGGAGAAGACTTTAAGGATTTGACTGGTCAAAGGGAGGAAGAAAAAAGATTTGTCTACAAACAAATTTATTTCAGTTTTTTCCTCCCTGCATTGTGCTAAATGTTAAATCCCTTTGGGTCTATGATAATGTGTTTGCTGGTGTTTACTGTAGTGGTTGCGTATTGTGAAGGAGTCCCTTTAATTTTTCTTGGGTTGGTATTATAGATATTCTTGAAATGTGGAGAGGGGAAGGGAGACCTTGCTATTCTATTCTGAGAAAATGTTTCTTTAAAATGCTCTGCAATTGCTTTGCATATACATATTTCTGCTGGTTTAGACTGATGGCTGTCATTAGACAATTTGTTTATTCAACTTAATTGAAAAGTAAAAAATCTTGTCTTTGCAGGAGGAAGTGAGGCCAAATCATGAACTTGTTCAGAGCCTCATCTCCACTCACTCAGCTATTGATGTTAAGATGGCATCAAGCAAAGTCTCTCTCTTCATGGACTCTAAACCCTTGGGTTCAGAAGATGTAGGACAAGAGTAAGTTTTGAATGCTGGACAATGTTTGAGCATGAATGAATCTCTAATTTCAGGCTCTAATTTAGAAAAAATTCTCAATAGAGCACAGCTAGTAAAATGACATATTGTCTGATTCTTCTTCTGAGATTACTCATATGCCACATTGTATTTTGGGATAGAAATAATTGGTACTAGAAAGTTTTGCAAGCAGCATAGTCCTGCCTTCTAGGAATTTCTTGCTGATACAAGTAACATTTCTGTTCTAATTCATTCCATGAAAAATGAAGAAATTTCTTGGAATTATTTTTGGCTATAACATTCAATATTCTTGAATAAAGAGACTTTAAAGAATATCAGTGCCTTTCCAATGTTCTACATAACTTCACTTTGTTTGAAAGAAAATTTGCAGAACTATTTAAAATTATTAACATGAAGCTTCATTCTTTCATTAAGATTTTCTGGTAATTTACCATCTTACCCCAAATGTGGTCTTTGGGAAAACAGGTTTGTGATGCCAAAAGAGGAGAGGCAGGTGGATTTGAAGAGTGGAAGAGTTCGTCGGAAGGCCGTGTTTGAAGACGACGAGAAGGAGAATGATGATGTAGCAAGTGATGAGGAAGATGACCAAGAAGAAGATGATGAAGAAGAAGAAGCTGTGTCTGAAGATGGAGGTGATGGTGATGATGAAAATGATGCTGAGGAAGAAAGTGAGAGAATGCACTTATGGCAAGGGATGGCTGTTAGGAAAGCCAAGCGTCTGAAAACAGAGGTGGCTCGGGAAGAAGCTGTGAATGAGCTACCCGCATTTGCAGACAGCGATGATGATCTGGAAGTAGGCTCTGAAGAAGAAGGAGAAACTGCCCCTGAAGAGAATGAGATGGAGGAAGATGAGGAGGAGGAGGAGGAAGAGAACATACAAAGGACTTGCAAAGATGAAAGCTCAGATAGTGAATTTGAGGCTGCAAATAAAAGAGCTGAATCTAAGCAGTATGATATGAATGGTGAACGTACAGAAACAAAATCACAAGTCTCAGAGCAAAGTCCCAAAAGAAAAGCAGTGCTCACTGCAGATTCCGGAAACTGCACCGCAGAAGAGGCATCAGAATCTGAGGATGAGAACTCTTCCCTTGAAGAGGGTGATGATGAAGGAGGATCAGATGAGGAATTAGAAGCTGAAGAGTCAAATAGGAATGGATTTTGGCACAGTCAAGCAAAGAAAGCTGATAGTGTTAGACAGACTAAAGTTAAAACTGTAGATACTGAGGATGATGATGTGGAGAATCTGCTGAGAGAGAAAGAGGAGTATGAAGAAAAAATAGATCTTTCTGCTGATACAACAGGTAGACTATAACTGTTTAATTTTTACTGTCCACTTTAACTGTATTAATTGTTAAAAGACATAATTAGTAAATGCTCCATAAAGTTGCCTGTCATAAATACATATATGTATTTACATATAATTCTTAAGTAGCAAAGCTTCAAGTTAGGAAAGTTTGAAATGTTTGCTATGAAGCTTTTAATTTACATTGTAGTATGCAATGCCAGGTTTCCTTCCTGTAAAATGGAGGTGATTCATTTTATAAATAAAACTTCATTGATTTTGCACATATTTGTCTTTAGTCTTCATAGCTATATGTATAAAACAAATTATGATGTTCTATTACATCTAGAAAGACTAAAAGTGTTTGGGGGAATGTTACTAAGATTCATTAACTGCTCACAGAGCACTGGAACAGGTACCTCCATCTTTGGAGATGTTCAAAAGCCATCCTGACGTGGTGCTGAGTAATCTGCCTTAGGTGTGGCTGCTTGAGCAGTGGGACTGGACACAGAGACCTCCAGAAGTCCATCCCAACCTCAAGCAATCTGTGAGTCTGTGAAGAAGACATGAATCATCGTGAACACAATCAAATCTGTTACTGTTAATAAGTTTTTAAAATTCTGTCCTAAAAAAAAAATATTAGTGGTATAATTTGTTTTCCACAGTTTATGTTTCTGTGTATATATGGGGTATGAGAAAAAGAAACGGTGGGTTGTGTCTACACTTCTTAAGCCTCTTGTCCTGTCCTTATTTAAATCATTGTTATAATTTCTGATCCTTGTTATTTTTTGGAGACGGAATGTGAATTATTTCCCTTTTCAGGTGCACTTAAATGGAAAGAGGACCTCACAAAGAAGGCAGCTGAGGCCTTTCTAAGACAGCAGCAATCAACCCCCAGTCTTCGTAAGCTTGTATATGGAACAGGTACAGATCTGTTTGGAAACTTGTCCCAATATATGGTGGGTTTTAGCTGTTACCAAGTTGTCAAGTCTGAATATTTGAACACTGTCTTTTGATGGGAAGCTTGAGGAGAGTTAATTGACTTTTTAATGGCGGATGCTCATTTTCACTAATAATTGTAATAAGAAGACAGTTTTTACTTTTCCCATAAAAAGCATTTTGGGTTCATTTTCCAGATTACCCATGTTTTCTGGTACAGTTATTTCTTCCAAACATTTAAAGTTTAGTCATTTGTGTAATCATCTGATAGATATTATGCAAACCCATTGTGGTAATTGTGTTTCATAAAGGGATGTTGTCTGTTGGTTGGTTTTAGGAATTTCTGTCTCACAGTGATTGTGGGAGAGTCTCTTATACATGACTTAGTATCAGGTGTTTGTCAAGAAAAAAATAGCTGGCTTAAAAGGAAGAGAAAATTGCTATTTTTGTAATTTATCCTGTTTAATTCACAACTTTTCCAGTGATTGTCTGCAAGTAGAAATCTCTTTGTGCAGAACCTTTGTAGAACACAATGAGAATTTGGCTTTTGTGAACTGTCCACAGCACAGGTGTAGGAAGACTTTCTGAGAGATTCTCCAGTTTGGTATACTTGATTTACAGGCAAACTTAATGTACTTCCTGTTCACAGATCATTTTGATATTGTTACAGTTTGTGATATTGAACAAGCAATTTTTTTGTTTACTTACTGGACAGTATTTTTTTATATCATTCCAGTTATGAAAACAACTGGATCAGTGTACCTTTTTCTTCAGGCTTTTACAATTAAAACTGTTCCAGTTTGGTTCTTTTATTTCCTCAAACTTCTACAGCTGTTGGGAAGCATAAGGAGAGAGGTGGTTAATGAAATTCATGCATGTACTGTGGGGGAAATCATCACAGTCTCTGTGTTTGGTTTAGCTGTCGAGGATGAGGACCAGGAGAGCAAGGATGCAGATGATGAACTTGGAGGTTTGTTCCGTGTCAGCCGTCCAGATAAAGCATCCAAACAGAAGGCCAATGCTCTTGACTGCTCCAAATTTCTGGTAGAAAAGCCACAAGATTGGGATTTAGAAGAGGTGATGCCAATGGATAATTGCTTCTGCATATCCTGCCTGGTTCTGTCCTGGCTTTGTCTCAAAAAGTGTGACCGAGTTGTCATTGAAACAGACCTGTGAGAGCTATGGCCACAGTGTCTTAGATTCTGACACTTGCTGTCACTCTAAGTAACAGATTCCAAGGTTTGCTCTTACAAGAGTGACAAATAAATCAATTTAATGCTTGGCCCACTTGAATATTTGGTGGATAATAGTTTGTTCTTTATTTTTACCAAAAGTAAAAATCAGGGGAGACCCAAGTGAAAATACAATGTAGGGTGGAGATTTTGTTAGTGCAAAGACATTTGGGCAAGAATTAAACTGGATTCACAATCCTGCTTTTGCCAAGGCACTGTATAGTTTTGGTAGTGGTGTCTTGATGTGGTGCTGCATGTGAGAATTGTTTCTGAGGTGGTATCTTTGGTGGGAAAGTGGGGAATGTCTTGGGGAACGTTTCTGTTGATGATAAGCTGCAGCTCTGCAAGGCAATGACACTTATTTTGCAGGTTATGAGCAGTATTCGAGACTGCTTTGTTACTGGAAAGTGGGAGGATGATAAAGATGCAGCAAAGCTGTTGGAGGAAGATGGTATGTGTAACACTTCTAAAAATGATTCATGTATACAGAATTTTTAAGAACAGTATGACATTTTTGTCATGTATATAGAATATTTTGCCTTATTGCTATACTTCCAGTTTTTTTCCAACTATTATATACATTATATAGATACTAACATAATAACACTTTGCCGTAAATCTCAGTAGAAACAGTAGGCACATACCACATTCTGGAAATTTACTTTCCAAAAAATAGAGTATGTAATTTAAATTATGGAGTCCTTAGTCTCAACACTGGGACATGCCTGCTTTGAATTGTGTATCTGAGTTCATTATTCATCATATATGGTTTATTCTTCTGGTTAAACAGAAACTATTCTTTGTTGGAAAGACAAACTTGCCATTCATGTTTGGCTGAAAAGTGAGATCTATCTAAAGCTGTTTTGGAGGTGTTGTTTTTGTTTTGTTTGTTTTTTAAATTAGGGAATACTTTAAAATTTTTAATAGCATGTCTGTATCTTACGTGCATCATGCTTGTGGTTTAACAGTCTTCTATAAGCATATGTTTTTAACCTAAAATCTGTCATCTATATTTAATTTTTTTTTTAAACATAGGAGCTCAACTGCTCTGCTGGTGTCTTGTGTCATTAGAGTGCAAACTAATATATTTGGGGTCCTTTGGGATGATCTAAACTTTATTTACATTTTTTAAATCATAAGGGTGTTGAAAGGATTAAGGAGGAGCCACATTGAGTTTAGCTCAGAATTTTCAGCTGAAGCTGTAGAGAGGGCAGAACATACATAAAACTTGATGAGAATCAAGAATATTTGGGCTAAGGCTAAACTCCACAGTAGTACTGAGAAATGCACAGTACTGAACACATGGGAGATGGTGTGGAGCAATACAGCAGAATGGTTAACTAATGTTGTGGATGCTCATTGCAGAAGAACTGTATGGAGATTTTGAAGATCTGGAAACTGGGGTTGTGCACAAAGGAAAGGCTGCTGCTGGAGGAGAGCAGGTCTGATCTGCATTTTTATGTTCTGTAGCAACATAAATGTGAGTTTCTTATCAAGTGACGGGCGTCCTATGTAATAAATTCAGTGTTCATAGAATCCATAGGAAGGAAGTCAGTGGGAACAAGAAAGAAAAAGTATGTGTTTTACTGACTTTATCTAGAGTGGCATGTTTTTAGCCTGAGCCTGAATTTTTGTTTATAGTTAATTATGTAGAAGTCACCTCACTTATTTAACAGTAGGTGTCAGGCTTAATCAAGGGCTGGAGGCATGACAGAAGTATTTTAAAACCAAATGTAATCATAAGTGTTTGTACTATGTCATCTCCTCTGATGCAGAAGATTATAGCACTCTGTTTAAACACAACAAATTATGGAAACTTGACAGTTTCCTAGTTCATTCCTCCTATCTGCATAAAGGAGATTGGTGGAAGCAATTTTATGTTGTAGCTTGGATATTTTCCAGTAACAGAACTCTAGTTGTCTGTGACAGTACAAACTGAAAAAATCAATTTCTTTTTGGACTGAGAAATGTGATGGCTTTGCATTTCATTACAAAATTGTGGGTAATGGCATAATTTTGGCAGTTTTCAAATGGCCTGTGAACAAACTTCCTCCTCTCTGGTCTCTAGAGTGCTGCCTTCCAGCATGATATTGCTCAATGCTATCAATAATTACTTTTTTTCCTCCTGTATTATATATGCTTATATTAGCTGTAGAATAACAGGTACGTCAGTTCTAGGGTCTGTTCCCTTATTTTAAAATGATTTTTAGTCAAAAAAGCTTTGTCAGTGAAAAGAAATATAATTAGATGATGAGATGTTTTGGTCCTTGCTGAAGTTGTCTCCTTGTATGAATGAATAGCTTACTAATCTTTATCTCAAATGCAAATGTCTTTTAAGTGTCTAATAATTGGCACAATAAAAAAAGTATTATTTAATCATGTCTGTAAAAGTATTGTTTAATAATATCTATCAAACTGTTGATCAGAATGGGTTGTTCTCAGTGAACCATTTTACATGTTTGACAACTTATTGCTGATTAGTCTGGAAGTGAAGAAGAGGAGGAGGAAGATGAAAAAATGTCTAAACCAGGACCTGAGGAGGAGGAAAAGAAAAAGGAGCGTATGGACAAGAAGAGGAAACTTAAAGAAATGTTTGATGCAGAATATGATGAAGGGGATGCCACGTACTTTGATGATCTTAAAGAAGAAATGCATAAACAAGCACAGGTACAATTTACTAATTTGACAATTTGTCTGACTATATGTCTTGAAAAATACTCCACAGGCTTTTCCCCCAAAATGTTTTCTCCTGAAGCACAGGTGATTCTCAGGAGGTGTTTCAGAAAGTACACACAAAGAAATACAAGCTTGGGATTTTTTTTTAAGTTTGAACTTTTTGGTTCTATTATCTGGAAAGGAAAACAAGCAAGCAAGCCAAACAAATGAAAGCTTAATTTAAACTGAGTGCAGTATTTAATCATACTTTGAATCACTGAATAAGCCAGGATATATCATCTAAACTTCAACTACTTAAAACGTTTTTAAATAAAAAAGGCATCCTTCTATGTGTAGAAAGGTGAAAATCTTTCTCATATTAATTTGTGCCATATATTTTCCCAGTATTATTTTTAGTCTGATTTTTTGCAGTGTTATTAATGGATAAGTAAATTCTCTGTGACAGTAGATTTATCCAACTGTGAAGTTATTTTGAGGAAAACACAATTAATGACCGTTGCTCTTTACATGTGGTAGAAGTCTTCAGCATAACTGTATCCAGAATGTGAGGTGTTGATTTTGTTCCAGGCCTTTGCTGTTTTACATAAGAGCTTGTAAGCTTAAAAGTAGCTTCCTTCTTTGCCTGACTTGGGAGAGCACTGCCTTACATTGTTAATAACTTCACTGTCTTGTCTTCTGAGAAAGTTTTGCCCTGAATAGTTTTAAAATTAATCCTTACCTGCTTGTATTAACCTTTGTCACAAAGGATAATATGAGCTCTGGTATGCTGATGTACTGAGAGCACTTAAAGAGTAAGAAAGGACATTCCAGTAGAAGAACTAGTGTCTTATGGGTAGCTAAACATCAGAAGCTAGAACAAGAGGGTGAGGCTTCTGTTGTTCATGAGGATATCTTCTTAAATATTTGCATTGTATCTATATTCTTATCATGTGGTACAGAAAAGCTTTTGATGATGCACAGTGTGAGGATGCACAAAGATATTTTAAGCTGCTGAGTAAGAAAGGAGTGCAGCATCCTCAAGCGACACCTTAAAGATCAGGACATTAGCTTTAAAAGGTACTTGGGCTCCTAAATCAAAAAATGTACTTTTGATAGCTGTGTCTTTAAAATGCAAAGTCACCATAGGGGAAGGTGTATCAGAAGTTATTCAGTCATTTGCTTCTTTCGAGTACTGTCTTTTAAGTAGACTAACAGGCCCATTTGGGATCAAATTGAAAGGGTTTTGTGGTGGTAGATACCTCTGAATAAAAAGTCACAAAACCTATTAGATCTTTCCCAAAATGATTTATATAAATGCTAGCATGTTTTAAATAGAACCGGCCCTTCATGAACAAGTTGTTAATACTTGAATTTTGTGAAACACATGGTGGCTTTCTCTTTGTCACATAGCTTAATCGAGCAGAATTTGAAGATCAAGATGATGAGACCAGAGTGCAGTATGAGGGATTCAGGCCTGGGATGTACGTTCGAATAGAAATTGAGAATGTGCCGTGTGAATTTGTCCTGAATTTTGATCCTCATTATCCTATCATCCTGGGTGGTCTGGGCAACAGTGAAGGAAATGTTGGCTATGTACAGGTATGTAGCCAGAGGGCTGAGTGCATTTTATCTTGGTACAGGTGTGCTTCAGGCTGTCTGGAGTTACTGCTCTCTGTGTTCTGAAAATACAGTAAACATAGAGAGAAACTTCCACCCTTGTCTCCTGAATAGGGGATTTGCTTTGACACAAAGTGTAATTATACAGCAGCAGATTCAGGGTCTTTACAGGCTTAATTGGATAACTGGAAAAGGTTATTGTTGTTTAATGTTCAGCTGCTGAGGTGTCTCAGGACTAAGGTCTGATACTGTGATTGCTAAATTGCAAACATTAATTGTACTCTGACCTTCATGATCTATAATCAAATGGCTACAGAAAAGTTACTAGCAGATATATAAATATACTTTTAATGTAATGCTTGCTTGCATGCATACACACGTGACTTCAGAGCGAGTGAAATACTGATTGATCTTCCCAGTCAGTGTTAGTGAGAATGTTTGAAGATAAACAAAGATAAAACTTGGTGTATAAAAACTTCTAGCATAGATAGAAGTTGCTTTTGGTCATTCCTGAAAAATTAAGGATTGAATTTCAGAATCACTGTTGCCACCCTGCACTAGCATGGTTCCCCTTCTCTTCCCATCAGCTGCGCCTGAAGAAGCACCGGTGGTATAAGAAGATACTTAAGACCCGCGATCCCTTAATCCTCTCGCTGGGCTGGAGGCGCTTCCAGACCATCCCCATGTTCTACATCGAGGACCACAATGGGCGGCACCGGCTGCTAAAGTACACCCCGCAGCACATGCACTGCGGAGCGGCCTTCTGGGGTGAGGCCGGGCTGGAGCTGCTGCCCTGGGTCACTTCACCACTGTGAAAACCTCACGTCATCTTTGCAGGATATACCAGGGACCACAGCTTTTGGAATAAGTCTTGAAATTTCCCCATGGGACAAAAAAATTAGCACCAAGTAGTATGGGAAAATAAGTATTTGTCTTATATTTGTGGATTGTTTAAATGATTTGTGAGTTGCTTGGCTTTTAATCAAATTCTGAGCATTCTGCTAAGTTGTAGCATATCAAAGAGGAACCTGGTTTGTGTGCAGATAGACTTTGCACACATTATGGGCCCAGCACTTGCACGAGTAACTTCGTGTTAACCATTCCCTTATGGGGCTTTAAGTGTGAGCAGCAGTTTGAGCGCTTTAAACTCTGGTTTTCTTCACTGAGTATACTTGTGATGTATTTTTAAGCTTTTGAATTTAAATAGGGGTTAGATATTGTGTAGTAAAGTTTTTTTAAACTTAATTTTCTTTTAGGGCCCATCACTCCTCAGGGAACAGGATTTTTGGCAGTTCAGTCTGTCAGTGGCACAACGGTAGGTTTGTTACCACACAGTGTTGATTAATGCCTTCTATGGATATTTGGGAAAAATATATATATTTTGGGAAGAAGGTTTACATTATGATAAAGCAGTGTGGGAACTAAGAAAGTAGCTGGACTTAAGCTTTTGAAAGATGTATTATGTTGAGGTGGGAAACTGTATAGAGAAGATTTTTTTTGTTTTTAAACAAATTTCAAGAAGACATTGTTTACTTTGAGGGGAGGTGAGGCTCTGGCACAGGTTGCCCAGAGAAGCTGTGGATGCCCCATGACAGGAAGGGTTAAAGGCCAGGTTGCATTGGGCCATGGGCAGCCTGGTCTAGTGGAAGGTGCCCATGGCAGAGATGTTGGAATGAGATGATCTTTGAGGTTCCTTCAAAACCAAACCATCCCATAATTCCAATTTAAATAATGTTAAAGCAGTATTTATCAGATATGATCTTTATTAGAAATATATTAATCTAAGGTAGGTTCATGTTTGCAGACAATTGGTAACAAAAGCTTCGCATAGCATTGTAATGAGCTTGACAGTAATCAGAGTGATGATTATCTTCTTCTGAAAATATGCCTTCAAGTGGTATTGCAAAGTTGTCTTTTTATACTGTAAAAATGTTGTTTTGAAAGGCTATTTTCATCATGTGTCCCTCGCATAATATAGTGTCTTAGAGCAGTGCACAAAGCAATTCTCCTTTGAGACTTTCTGTCTGAGTAAGATTCTGTTTCATAAAGAGAACACAGTGAGGTAGCTCACAAGGACTTTCAGATTGTTTCCAAGGTAATTAGAATGGCAGTTCTGGAAATCTCATTAGTGAAAGGTAGGAATGTTATGTCAGCAGCACCTCAACTAGTCTGTACTAGTCAATCTGCATTTTTTATGCTGCAGTACTTCTGTGAAGCTTAGAAATTCTAAATCTTAAAAGTGAAATGTGGAGTGCAGATGCCCCACAACATTCTCCTCTCTAATTTGGAACGATAATCATTCAATGGGTACACTGTTAAGTGGATGAGGAGTTGGTTGAATGGCCACATCTGGAGGGTAGTGGTCAACAGCTAAGTGTCCTGATGTGCAGTGGTGACAGTGGTGTACCAAAGGAGTCTGTACTGGGACCAGCACTATTTAATCAGCACTGACCGTCAGTGACACAGGCAGCTTGCAGGCACCATCAAGCTGAGTGGTGTGGTTGATGTGCCTGAGGAATGGAATGGTGTCCAGGGGAACCTTGAGAAATGGTCCTGGGGGAACCTCAGTGAGGCTAAGTGCAAGGTCCCGCACCAGACCTGAGGCAACTCTCAGTGTCAGTGCAGATTGTGCAGTGAAGGGATTGAGAGCAGCCCCTGCTGAGAAGGACTTGGGGATTCTCGTAGACAAGAGGCTGGACATGCTGTGGTCATGTGAACTTGCAGCCCAGAGAGCAAATCACATCCTGGGCTGCAGCAAGAGCAGTGCCAGCAGCCGAGTGATGGAGAGGGTTCGGCCCCTCTGCTCTGGTGAGACCCAAGCTGGAGTACCAAATCCAGCCTTGGGGTCCTCAGCACAGCAAAGACAGAGAGCTGTTGGAACAGGTCAAGAGGACAGTCACAAAGATGATTGGAAGGATGGAGCACTTCTCCCAGGAGGAAAGGCTGAGGGAGTTGGGGTTGTTCATCATGGAGAAGAGAAAGCTTTGGGGAGACCTCATTGCAGCCTTTCAGTACATAATGGGGGCTTGAAAGAAATATGTGGATAAACTTAGCAGAGCCTGCTGTGATAGGACAAGGGGGAATGGTTTTAAATTAAAAGGGTTGATTTAGACTAGATAAGAGGAAGAAATTTTTACAAGGGTATAAAAAATGAACAAGTTGACAAGAGAGGATGTGGATGCCTCTCCCTGGAAATATTTAGTCAGACTGGATCAGGCAATGTGATCTATTGGAAGATGTCCCTGCTCACTTCAGGGGGGTGGGACTAGATGACCTTTTGAAGTCATCTAGATGACCTTCCAATCCAAACTATTTTAAGATTCTGTGATTCTAAATGGTATCTTCACTCTGAGAAATACACATTCAACAGTGTCTTTCACCTGTGTTGTTTCAGCCTGACTTCCGGATTGCTGCAACAGGAGTTGTGCTCGACTTAGATAAATCCATAACTATTGTAAAGAAATTAAAGCTAACCGGTTTTCCATTCAAAATTTTTAAGAACACTTGTTTTATTAAGGTAAGTTTATAGGTATGCTTACTGGAAAACCAGATGCACTGGTGTTAGGAAGGAATGCAATCTGAGATTGTCTTTCATGAGACAGAATTTCTCAGTTGTTGTTGAATGTTGTTCTGGATCTCAGGAGCTGCTTGTGGTTTTTTGAGCTCCCTTCCATGTGATCTCTCCTTGGCTTACTAGCCAAGGAATATGAATTATTGTTAACCAGACAAAAATTCTGGAACAGTCTCCTGGTTCACATTCAGTGTGGTTTTTTTTTTATCTTCCCACCCCCTGCTTCCTTCCTAAAACCCACTGATTAGCAGTGGCAGACCATTTTGGAAGATATAAATGTGTCTGGTAGGTATCAGTAATCCCACTGATCCCACTAAATTTCAGCTCAAGAGTTGAAGGAAACTTCTAGCAGTGCTTAAGGTTTCTCAGTTACATTACAAAAGTGTTTGAGGTAGGAAGTGTTGCAGAACTGAATGGTCACTGACCTTCCTGCTGTGCTTGGCTGGGCTTCCAGGCTCAGGTAGAGCTTAGATTATTCTGCATTTGAGGCAGCAAGCAGCTAAGAAGTGATCCCAGCAATGAAGCACACAAGTATTTGTGCCAGGCAGAGACAGATTTTTTTTTGGTTTTCTTGTGATGTATGAAAGAAGTACAAACCTTCAAGAACTGTATTGTATTAGAATCTCAGAACTAGCAATTTAAGGCAGCTTGCTTGCTTTTAAGGTATGCTGTGTTCCAGCAAATTACTTTAAAGGGGAACTGTAAAGCTTCTGTAGATATGTTCTGTTTTGAAATTTAAATATATGTATTTAATGCTTAGAAACCTTGCCTGTGATTGCTTTCAGAAGCTCACCCAGAGTCAGCTCAGTGGGTTTTTGGTAAGATCAGCACTCTTAGTCTAAAGACAATGCTATGCTTATCCTGTTTCTTTATAAGATAATGCTTGTGGGAATTCTGATTTTCTGGCCTGCATAGGTCACAGGGAGAGACTTGGCCTCTTTAATGATGGTGGGTAATTCACATTTTCAGGGAATGTTTAACTCTCAGTTGGAAGTGGCTAAATTTGAAGGTGCAGCGATCCGTAGTGTGAGTGGTATCCGAGGACAGATCAAAAAGGCCCTCCGAACTCCTGTGGGTGCTTTCAGAGCAACATTTGAAGACAAGTTGCTGATGAGTGGTAAGTTGCACATTGCATGTAAGTTATCACATAACTTTCATCCTTCTTCACAGACTGCAAAGCTGTGTCTCAGAATTCTGGGATCTGATAATTGAGATGTGAATTCATAGAGCAAGAAATACCTTGTAAGACACAGAGTGAAATTAAAAAGAAGTATATTTTATGTTGGATTTCTTTCACTTATTCTCAGAAGTCCTAGAGTATGCAGATAAAAAGGCTTGAGTTGAAGATATGTATCTTCAAGTGTTTTAATGCTTTACACAGCATGATTTTAGTGTTTTACACAGCCTTTCTCCCTGAACATGATGAACTGAATTTAGTGGTTCAAGTACTAGAAGGACACTTTTCTGAGAAATCCAGGGACTGCTATTTTAACTCCAGTTAGCTTTTTTCTGTAGCCTTTTGGGGAAATTATGCAGAGGATCTCCTGTGTTTGCTGACTGTGATGTTGAGAATATGAGTTTATACTTGTGTTTTTTAAGACCTGTTTTCCTAAACACACCAAAATCATGGATAGTGTAAAATAAAAAAGCAAGTTAGTTCTTTTATAAAAATAGGCAAAGGAAAAGAATACTGGTTTTGTCAGTAATTATACAGGCATATCTACATATATGAATTCTGTTGCTTGTTCTTGAAAATGAATGATGAACAGGATGGTATTCAGCTGCCTGCTCTTCAGGAATGTGTGCTGTTCATGCCTTCATGGGGTTTTGCTTTGCTTTTACCACCAAAGCTGAAGACATTTGGTCTATGTGCCAAACAAAGCTAGCACGTGGTGTAGTATATGTTCTGTTCAGGCAATCTTTGCTTGGAATGTGGATGTGATGAACTCTTTGCACTTCATATTTTTAGAGCCAAGTAATATTCCCTTTTCTTTCAGATATTGTTTTTGTGAGGACTTGGTATCCTGTTTCTATCCCAACGTTTTATAACCCCGTAACATCCTTGCTGAAACCAGCAGGTGAGAAAGATAGTTGGAGTGGGATGAAGACAACAGGCCAGCTGAGGTATGAGCGAGGCATCAAACTGAAACAAAACAAGGATTCTCTCTATAAGGTATATTTCTGTTTTGTTTTGTTTTGTTTTTTAAGACCAGTCAAAATTGCAGTGTGTTTCAGACCTTCTTCAAACCAAGAGCAGTATAAATACATGTTCACATGCATGTGTGACTTCAGAGGTGGAAATAAAACAGTTGAGAGCAGATTGTTGTGGGTCAGTTAAAGTTTATAAAGTAATCTGCAAGGTAGAAGTCTTCTGCAGAAGCTTATTGAGACTTCTGCTGTAGTGATTGGAGTGAACATACCATTTACAGTTCAGTCCAAGGATGTCAGAGGATGTTGTTTTTATTATTTTTGGCTTGTGTTTTTTGTTGTTTGTTTGGTTTGGGGTTTTTTTGAGGGGTATGTGTTTCTTTTTTGGTTCGTGGTGTTTTGTAGGGGTTTTTTTTTATGCTGAAAGATGAAAAAATAAATAAAAGCTTTTTAATGTTGTGAGTCTTATATATGTTCTATATTCATTCTTTTAGCCTATTGTGAGGGAGAAGAGGCATTTCAATAAGCTCCACATTCCTAAAGCACTGCAGAAAGCACTGCCTTTTAAGAACAAGCCCAAGAATCTTGAGAAGAAAGGAAAGACTCCAAAAGACCAGTGGAGACCAGCTGTTATCAGGGAGCCTCATGAAAAGAAGGTAATTATCACTTACTCTGAAACAAGGACTCCTGAAGGGTAAATGTGTTTAAAGCTTTTCTAACTATTGTTTTGGCACTTGAATCTACTGCTAATGCTAAAGATATAGATGTTCCTGGTGAAAAATGATCCCTTGCAATTTGTTTTGTTCCTGTTCAGCACATAGTATGTATATGGAACTGTTACTGAGTGGATGGTGTCTATTTTTTAGACTAATAGGTCACCTGAAGCCTAAATACAACTTTTGTCCATGTCACAGCACTTGCAAGGTATTTCACTTGGATTTAGTGCTCTCATATTATGGGTGACTTAAATTAGCAGCTGCAGTTTTTTGTTTGACTTGTCATTGCCATGCATTATTAACACAGACAGGATTTGAAGGAAATACTCTGCTTCCAAAATTGAGAATTAGAGTGCTTGCAGAGGCAAGAAGATCCAAACTGCAGTTTAAGTGTTATATAGTAGCAATTAGGCATAGCCTTTTAAAGCTATCTAATGAAAATCAGAGTTCACAAAAATTAGAGCTTTGATTAACTTCCTAACAGGAGAAATAATTCAACCAATTTAGAAATTGAGTAACAGGTGCAGAGGTAATTAGGAACTTGCCTTGAATCTGTGATTCATTATGTGTGCCTCTGCTGAGGTTACACTGTTTCTTGCTCACCAAAACTGAGCTGCATGTGTATTGATTGTCTATTTTCTGTTGTAGATATCAGCTCTACTCAGTGCTTTGAGTACAGTGAATAATTACAAGATAAAGAAAGCCAAAGTAAAGCATCGGGAACAGCTTAAAGAATATCTCAAAGTTAAGCAGAAGGAGGATGAACAGAAATTCAAGAGGCAAAAGGAGGCTAAGAAGAAGGTCTATCGCATACTGGGACAAAGGGAGAAAAAGAGGCAGAAGTCAAGTTTGAAAGGATCTAGCAAGGGAGAGAAGAGTGTGTAAAATTTCATCAGATTTCAGGCCAAATGAGGAAATAGGGCAGCTGTGCAATTTTCTCTTGAAGAAACAAAAAGGCCTTGGACTACACCAGATGTGCTTTCAAGAGAAGAAAGAAATGCAAATATGACCTTACTGACACTCTTGAATACATTTGGTAATGTATATAAATATGACGTAGAAGTATGAATTGTGTTTTTTGTAAAGGAGTATTCTGGAGGACTTTGTATTTCGGTATATTTCTATGCATACTGCATATTCTATCTAGCCAATAAAGTATTTTAATGTCAATTACATAATATTGTTTCTTTGTGTTTTTCTTAGTGGACTTCAGTGGAAGAAAAGTCCCCTGAATATGTTCCTTACTTTGGGCTATGAACTAAATTTTGCTCTTGGCAAATCTTTTATTAAAAGGTGTGAAGATCAACTGTCACTGGGTAGGAGTTTTGGAAATTCTTTATCTTTGATCAGAGTAGCTCACTCCTGTGCTTGGATCATTTGCTTCTGCGTGAAAGCATCTCAGTATTTTCCAGTTCTCACTAGGTTATTAAGCAGATCTTCAAAACAGTGTTGCATCCAGATCTTGTGGTACTTGGCCAATTTTGGCATCTTGAGGCTGTTGGTAGATCCCTCACTGACTGCAGCTTTCTGGGCAGACAGAAATCAGACCTTTCCCAAATGTGTGTAGCTGCTCTGTGATTTTCTGAGGGGTAACCACTGACGGTGTAACTTGCTTCCTTTGGGAAAATCTTCCTGTGTCCAGCCACCTAGGCTTAAGATTAATGGAGAGGTGGTGGATGGTTTCAATCCTGTTGAAGTAACTGACAGCTGAAGTCTCTCTCTGCATGACAGAAGGCTTTGAGCGATCATTTTGTTGGAAGAGCAGCAGAATTTATTTTTTATGCCATATATGGCATCAAGTATTTACTGTGATATACCTATATTTAATACTTCATCCTCAAACAGGCAGTGGGGTAGATAATATCAGTAATTTGTTGGTCTCCTTCCTGAATATTTACTCTTTGTCATCAAGTTGAAATTCATTATTATTACACTGAAGTAATATTTGCTATCTCAGATGTGAGATCCCATGTGGGATCAGGCTGCCTCACACAAAAGCTTTTGGTTGAATGGGTCTGTATATATTTTTTAAACATTTTGGGGTTTTCTTAATTAATCTCATAATGTTCTGTTTACTGATATTGAAATTCTAATGCATCCATCTTTGTCTATATGATATTAGGCTGACGCCTGACTCAAATTAATTTGTCAGTAATTTTTTTTTCCCTTGTGAGATTCAGATGAGGTCATGTGAATATGAAAACATGATTTATGTTTGAATAATTAAAGAGTCTCTGCTGAATAGACAACTGCTGCCTTCAGAGATTTACACAGAAATTGCTGGCATTTTGCTCCACAGAGTAGTACAGGATGGTTTGCCATTGCAGACTTTGTTTCTGCAGGGTTCTTTCTGCTTCTGGCCAGCTGTGCTAGGCTAGGTCTAATCTGAGCCATCAAGGAAGTGTTTCCCATTAACCCTATTTTTATGCTATTGTGAGCAAACTTCCATCTTAGGTGCTCTTGTTTGCATCTTCCATGCCTTCACATGTGACAAGCAGGTGTTTTTCTGTGTGCCTGGGAAGTTACCACTGCAATATTTGACTCTAGGTTTTCACATTTGTTATTTGCATGTCACAAAAAATAACTTAGATCTGGTTTATCCATAATAGCTCTGCCAGAGACAAAAATGGTGGGCTTCAGTCTTCTTTTCATTGTGGAGAGAAAACAACTTGGAGAGCCAACAGAATGTGAAGATGTTACACTGGGAAAAGACGGTACAAGACACTGGTTTTGGATCATACTTTTTGTTTTCTTCAGATAGCCTTCTTCAGTGGGAGAGAAAACATTGTAAATTTGACAGACTTGTTTTAAATGAAGACAAGTTTAATAAGCACTGGGTAGTAAATGGGAGCTGGTGTGTGTTGTGAACCCTGCTGAGAGAAAGGCAGTGGCACAGGGAGCCAGGGCAGGGCCTTCATCTGCCGGCTGCTCCTGCTCCCCAGATTTACAGCTCTGCAGGGAGGGCTCCAGCAGCGCCAGGGAGCCCTGCACCATGAGGAAGGAAGCTCGAATTTCTGTCAGCCTGAAAATAGCTGCAGCCTCGGCACAGCTGGGAGAGATGTTACTGCTGATTTTGAGGAGAACCACTACATGCCAACTTGGGTTTTGTCCCCAAACACTAAATAAATCTTGGTTTTAGTAGTAACAGCACTCTCCCACAGTGCTTTTGGCCTGGTTTTAGTGTGGAATATTTCAGCTGTGCCCCTGCCCAGCCCCAAATCCCTCACCACAGCCTCCAAGTAAAACTGCCCTAGGAAAACAATATTTACTGCTCCTCCTCAGCTGCTGAAACAGCCTGGGTTATCAGAGGGAATAGCTGGCAACAGTCCTGGGCTGGCAGGTGGTGGAAGGAGGGGCTGAACTGTTCTTATCTTGGATAAGCCCAGTCGGCGCTGTGGGAGGCACAAATAATTAGCAGTTGTGCTCATAATTAAGCCTGAGGCAAATGTGAAAAACTGTAACAAAAGGAAAGTCGTTTGTACAACGATTTCCATGCTAAAAAAGTAATGTGCTGGTAGAAGGTGCCAGACAGGTCATCCAGGTAGGGTAATACAAAATGGACTGTATGCCAAAGTATTTCACATGGAAGTGTATACTGACTAATTGCCTGTGAGCTGTGGGATTTCAACAGCAACAGTTCAGCCTGTGAGGCTGTGGAAATGTGTAACTTGGAGGAGAAACTGACATTGCAAGGAAACAGGCATTGGAATTAAAAAGAAATAGAGTTGTGAGGGGTCGGTGAGAAGCCAGGAGGGCAGCTTTGTTGCTGATGTAACCCATGGAGCTATTTGTGGGAGTGGTTAGCAAAGGCTAATGCCAGTGAAGGGCCGCTGGGAGCTCACTTTAAAAGAAAACCTTTCCCAGGAAGCATAAAGATAGATGAAGACATTCTTCCATTATGGGCTATCTACCCAGATTCACTTTAGCAGGCCTCGTTCCTCCTAACTCTTAATGTTTCAGTCTGATTTCAGGCTGGAATTGGTGATACACCTGCTACAGCAGATGTGATCTCCTGCTCCTTCCTAGGGGCTGGGTTGTGGTGCGGGTATCTGGCAAATACCCATTTGTCCTGGGGTGACTTTATGGTGCTTGTATCCCCAATCACCTGTTCTGTTTATGCTGAATGTTAAGTTCTGCGCCTTTAAGACTGGTTTTGAGGGCAGGGAGCAGGGAAGAAGAAGCCGCAGTTTGTTTGCAGAAGCTGCACTCACTCTGCAGGCTCCTCCAGACTGGGCTCCTGCAGCAGGACAGACAGCAGGACGCAGCTCTCCTTGGCTGTTAGTTTTAGCTAGCTGGGGCAGAGAAGCTCCCCAGACTGTCTTTTTCCTTCTTTTTCCTTGAATAATCTGAACCTGCTCTGGACTGAAAATCCAGACAAACACCAGGAGCTCACGCCTGTGCTCCATCAGGGCCCGGGCCTTGGCACTTTCCAGCACCAGAGGGACTGATAGGAGACTGAGAGAGCTGAGCTGCGCCCCACAGCAAGGACATTTCTGGATTTGCCATCTCCTTGAACAGCAAGAGGTTTTATTGTTTAATATTATTCAGTTTCTGTTAAATAAACAGGGGTTTTTCTCACTTTTGTCCAAGAAATCTTTTCCTGAACCAGTTGGGAGAGGGGCCACTTGAATTTGCTTCCTGGAGGGACCCCATTCAGAGGTTTTCTCCCAGACTTGCCCTAAACCAGGATGTGGGAACCCAGGATGGAGGCAATATTTCTCTCCCTGTCCTGAGGAGTCCTGACCCTCAGGAAAGCATTCCTTTCAACCTCCATCCATGGAGAAAGCTTCCAAAGCTTTCCTAGGAGTTGGAAACAACCCAAGTATGAATTAGATAGTAGTGTAGTTGGTAGTTATTGCTTAGTGAAAATGTATTCTTTAGGTTTATATACTATGGGTGTAAGTGAAGGCTCAAGATGGAGGATTGTGGGCGTTGCCTCAGTTTCCCTTCTTCTCCTTCACTTACTCTATTTTCTGTAGTGTTAAGAGCACAGTCTTATTGGATAGAGTTTGCTGCAGTGCCACAGTTACGTGAATAGATAGATAACTAGTTATTGGTAGAAACGTAATAACAGTATACATTTGGAATATGTAGTGTTAAATAATTGGATTGTTTGTTTTGTATATAAGGGGACATTTTGTATCCCTGAGGGCAGAATTGCCTCCTGCTTATAAGAGAGCAGAGCCTGTATCATCTATGGCTCAGATCTTATGGTAAGATATAATAAACAATCTCTGAAGACCCAAGAGAAGTTAATCTGCTTCATTCATAAAACAAAACCCAAGAAGAACTAAGGGGGTTGGCCTAGTTAGGTCACCCTACATGTTGGGAATAACATGACAGCAGGACACCACTCCAGCAGTTTATAATGTGTCTGCAAGGCATTCCCCTCCCCTGGCTCCAGTTGCTCAGTGTGTTTCAGGTGTTTACCCTCTGCCTTGTCAGATCACCTTATTCATCTGTGGCAGAAAACTCCTCTCACTGACTTAGGAAGCAATATAAAATGCATGTGAAGGTAACTGTGTAGCTATTGGCAGAGGTAGGAATCATACCAGGGCTAACCAGCTTTGAGAGAATTATTTTATGCTGCTTGCTATTTTTAAATGGAATTACATCTTTGTAATGGTTTGCAAATAAAACCCCTATTCACATGGTATTTCAAACTAAGTTAATGTGATATTGTGGCATAGCTATTTGATCCAATTGATATAATTAGAATAAATATGTTAGACTCTTAAAATACTTCTGTGCTGTGTGTAATGCTCAACACTGCTTGCGTACACAAGCCCAAGACCAGACTCCATCACTCAAACCAGGCTGTGTCTGTGCTGGGTGATGCAGAGGTCCTGTTCATCCACAGCCACTGTGGACCCACAGTGCTAAGTGAATTCATTGACATCTGCACATGTGTGCATTGCTGCTTCACATCAGAACTGTAGTTTGTTCCTGGCCATCCAAAGAGTCTCAGGGTGTTTAGCACTGGCGCAACCTAATGCAATTACACATATCAGATACTGGTTTCTCTGCAACCAGTTCTAAACAGCATCCTTGCAGTAACTTTAAAGGTCACTGTTGATGGGGTCTCACATTTGCAAACACCAAGCTTAATTTGTTGTCTATTTTAATGTATTGTCCTGAAGTTATTAGGTTTTGAGAACATCGAATCTATTAAGAAGCTTAATAGAGCAGCTCATTCCAATTATAAGAAATGTATTGGTGGAGAAAATAGAAATGCAACAAAGATCAATGTATTAAGTAGTTGTCTGAATGGAGGAAATAGATAAAAATTAACTCTTTTTAGTACAAAAAAGATACATGCTTCTATACAGTCCTAAAAATGTTGGGTTGCTTATATTGTAGGTGCCAATAAAGCATTTCTATGCTGACTGTATAAAATCAGATAAAGAGCCATCCACAACTTCTTCATTTCTTTTTCCCAAGATGTTGCTGGGTATAGTTGAATTTGTTTTATCTTCACCTTTTTTTTTAAATTTTCCTTCTGGGTTATATTTCCCTCTTTTGAAGGTTTTTAAATTCCTATGCTGGAAGTCTGTTGTATTGAAAAGTTATTTGGCACCAAGATAATTTAGCAGTGAACCTGAGATGGGTCATCTGTGACGACACAGTCTGGAGCAACTGGCTCTTTGGCTTTGAAATTCTGTTGCTAAATGCCAGGTTTCCTGAGTGAAAAATCAGGGTTTCAGATTATGGCCTAAGGATGTGGTCATTTGGATAGCAAATGTTGCCAATTTCCTTTATCGGTGATGCCTAAGAGAGAAAACAGGGGAGGTGCTATAGACTCAAATCAATTCTCTGCTCCAGTTTGCCATGTAGCACAGTTTGGTGCGTCATCTGCTTTGGCAAAAACTCACGGGGAAGCAGGAGGGGGGGAAAAATCTTGAGCTGATTTTTGCTTTTCCTACCTTTTCTGCTTGCACTGGCAGTCATGATTAACATGTGCTTGAAACATGTTTGAAAAATGCTATTGTAATTATTTGTCATTTACTCTTTAGGGCAGGTTTCATAGGAGCTATGAAATAAACCTATGATCCATAGAAATTCAATATTAAAAGCTAGTTGAATTTTTACAGTATCATCCATTTAATAATTTCACCTTTTGTGGTATGAACAGGTTGCCATTTAAGCCTCAGTTTAAATTATCTGTGGATAATATTTGTGAAGGAATTCTCAAGGGTTTTTTAAGTAGTAGAAGATCATAGCCTGAATGTAAGAAAACTAGGTAAAGACTGGATTACTCTGAAGTTCACTCAAACACAAATTGTTTATTTGCAGTAGGTTTTACTTTGAATTTCTTGAACAAATATTTGTCTTGTTTTCCCATGCGAGGAACAGTAAGTAGGACCTGGAGACAGAAGTCCCACCACCATGTTGTGGGAGTGATTAGGAACCCTTGGTGTATTGTACCTTCTCTAGGAATGGGGAAAGGAGTAAAAAATGCTGTGCTGGAGATGAAGCAGGGTAGGATTGTCTTGGTGTGAAGAGACAGGTATCTGCTTAAGGAAGGCAGAAACTTTCCTTGAAATGGAAAAAAAGAAAAAAGTATCCCCCCCCCNGAAAAGGAAAAAAAAAAAAAAATATCCCCCCCCCCCCCCTTCTGAATTATTATAATCTTGAAATCAAAATGCTCTCAGGCAAATATATGGGAATAGGAATAACAGTTTACTAGGTAAATTAAAATAAAAATGCAGTAGTACAAAAAGAAGGAAAAAACCACAAAAAAAATCCCCCCTGACCCCTGTTGGTAAGGGTGTTGGTAGCAGTCCCATTAAATGGTGGCAGCAGCCCTCCTGGAGTGACAGATGTGGTTCTGTTGAAGCAGTGATCCTGTGGAAGGGTGCAGTTTCCCTCTAGAGGTCCCATCTCACCTCTGGGAATCCAGTGGAAAAGGCTGGATGTGGTGTCCCGAGTCCCAGGTATATCCTGGCAGGAATGCTTGGCTCCTCCCTCTGGGTGGAGCATCTCCCAATGGCATGATGTAATTTTATCAGTCATGCAGTGAGACTCAATGGCCCATTAACAGAAGATATTCCCCAGAAGGGAGGATGGGTCATAGAAGAGATAAAGAACACTGCCACACCTGGTTTTAACCGCTAGCGCATGTACAGAAGACGTTCCCCAGTTATGAGGGATAGGTCATGAAAGAGATAAAGAACACTGCCTCACCTGGTTTCAACAGGTAGTGGTAGAATACGTACTTCTGGCCACATCTTGCATTGCAACCCAAGACAGGGATATATCATAGCTGGGACTGAACTGAAATGTACAAGCAAAGACAGGTTAAAATAATATTAGTTGTAGCTGAAAATCGCTTCAGTCTCAAGAGGCCTGCTAAGATTGTCTCAGGTCTCTTTCTCAGTTATGGCTTAAGATTGTATTCCTTATTTTTGTTCTGCTTTTTTGTGTTTGTTGGGTTTTTTTTGAGTAATATGTATCTGATGCTAAAGAAAAACACTGCTACATTATAGGAATTCTCTTTTATGCTCAGATTTTCAGCATGTGTTTGTAGTGTTTTATGCCCTTTTAAAAATTATCAGGAGAGGCTGCAAATCTTACAAGTCTGCATCCTGTTAAAGATTCAGAGGTCTTCGGATCATGTGATAGTTTCTAGGGCACATTGTTTATTACAGACAGTAACAACACAGGGAACAAGATGCATTATTGATAGATGATTCTGTAATATGATACTGGTCAGAGTTTGAAAAGAAAGACAGAGATCTTTATTTCTGAAAACAATAAACTCCTGACTTTTTATGAGATTGCTCATATGAGCATGAGAAACTCTTTTTTGGAAGGGGTTTTATTTCCAGCCTACTGACAGATGTGCATTTTAAAATTATTTTATCCAATTTTTCCTGCTTGTTCTTCTGTTTCCAAGATTCATTGCTTAAGTATTTTTTAAAAATCTTATTGTCAATAAGTTGTTTATCCCAGTGCTATATAAAGCAATTTAATTCACTTGGATTTGCAAAAAAACTTTTTACAAAGTTCATTACAAAAGGTTCTTCAGGAAACAAACAGATATGAGTTCACTCCTCCTCTCCCCATGATGCTCCATCTGTCTGGACTGGATCTATTCTAGACACCTAACCTTTGCACATATCCAGGAAGGAACAGACTCTCAAAAATTATTCCCAGAGTTGAACTGTAGATGTTTTTGGCAGGTTTTATATTCTATAAGATGTCCTTTTCGGCAAAAGTGTGGTGAAAGCATATGTAAATGTGTCAGGAATGTTCCAATAAAAATTTTGCTTTGCAGAATTCCATTTACAAACGTTGGACATGGTATTACCATTGACCTTACTTGTGTTGTAGCTTTTGGTTAGCGGGGGCTGGTCCCTCAGGACAGGCTACCTTGTCTGCTTTGAGAGCAGTAACACCTGCTAGGTCTGTTCTGCCTCTTGAGTGGTGGTCTCTCAAACCCCATAAAACCCACAGCTTGGTTTAAAGGCATCTTTCCAGAATGCAAAACTGTTTTCTACAGCTTCAGCACCCGTGTAAACTATGGAACAGCCAACACCTGGGAATTTTACCACTGAAGTGTGCCTTGCCTTGATTGGGAGAGCATAGAACTGTTCCCACCTGAGGCTGTTTGGTTGCCTGCCCAGCAGGTGAGAGCTCTCCTCCCACCTGTGCTGCAGAGGGGGTGGCTGGCAGAAGCAAGGTCTGGTGAGACCATAACTGCCCCATCACCCCACACAGCCTCATCCCTGCTCTGACTGTGCCCTCCTGTCCTGTTTTCACTCAGTGAACCTGAGGGCTGTAAAACAGGTGCTGCAGAGAAGCCACGCACAACCAGCATTCAGGCTGTTAGTCTGATAGTGCTGGGACTCAGACATGAAAAGATCTACAGGATAGACTTGTGAAGGTGGGTTGAATGTTTTTTTTTAAATCTTTCTGGTGGAGAACTTGCTGCTTATACTATTGACGTAACTTTTCAATTCTAACTGTCCCTAAAATACAGGAAAACATTTTGTAAAGAGCCCAGCAGAAAATTAATTACTTCCCTACCCACAGAAGCAGAAGTCTGCAGCTTCCTGTCTCTGACTATCATTCCTGAATCTTGTTATTAATTCTGCCTGAGTTATTAATAAGTCCTGTAGGGTTTTTATACTGCACAAGGGAATGCCCATGTTTTGGGGGGAGAAAAAGAGAGCAGGGCTGATGGCCAGACCTCAGAGAATCATTGCTCTTTAGAAAGAGAAAGCCAAAGTACCTACTTTTCCCTCAGGAACTGGGTTTTAATTCTGTCATTGGCACCTTTGCTGGTGGTTGATTATTCCTTTCTGTAAGCATGATGTTTGTGCCATGCTAACCTACCTTGTCACAGTTTGCTTTACCTCACTTGCACTCCCAACACAGGCTGCAGGGCAGGAGGTGCTGCTCAGCTCTGCCACTGCAGGCAGAAGGGAATGAGGGCAAGGCACCGAGATGCACTGTGCTACGTGCCAGCTGCCACATCTGTTGGGAAGCTTTGTGTGTTTTTGCAAAACGCTGTAGGGGCTGTGGATGGGAGCTGGTCACTGTTGGAGGCACAGCATGAAGGCCATCAATGACGTATAAGTATCTTTGCCAAAATGTAACAGCAGGTGTAGAAAAACATAAATCTTTGGGCAGTGCAGGCAGACCTTGTCCTAAGCTGAAGCAATTCTAAATTCAGAAGGTCCCATGGTACTTTATAAATCCTGTAGAACACTCTCCAAAATCTGGAAGCTCTGTCTCCTCTTGCTTTGAAGCCAAGACCACTTAGAGCTAATTCTTTCTTCTTTGCCCTTGCCACTGACCTCATTTATGGAGATGAAAGAAGGAAAAACAATTAGCTCACTGGGAAACTCTATTATGTAGAAGGGAGGTGGACATTTGATCAATACTCTTGGGTTATGCTCTCAGCTGGAAGGGCAGATTTTTGTCTCCCAGATGGAATGATGCCTGTTAGTCCCTGAGGCTTGCAAGCAGGAAAGATAGTGATCCAGCCTTTCACTTCTGGAAAATTAAAAGATGACACTTCTGTCTTCTCAAGAAATGAACTGTAATATATATTAGACCTAATTCATCCTGTTGTTGGGGTAAAAGGGCTCAGTAGGGAAATGTGCCTTTCATTCACGTGTCCCTAATGGTGTAAAGCAGAACCCGCCCTAGCCTCTTGCTCTCCTAGCCTGGAAGAGATTTCTCTTGGACTTTCACAGTATCCGTGGCTTACTGCACTCCAACCTGTAAGACATTCTCTGAGGTCCTCCCTTGCTCTCTCACCTTGCTGACAGGAATGGGGCCCTGGGCATGCACCTGTGCTGGGGGCTGGGGTGTGCACACAGCATGGCCCCCTGAAGGCAGCCTGTGCCACTGGGCCTTCAGCTGTCACCCCAAGGCAACCTCTCCGCTACACGAGAGCGGGTGAAGCAGGCCTGCCTGCTCTTAAATGTTAATGTTCTCACTGAAACAAATTAGCATATATTAAGAGAGGAAAAGATAAGTGGACTTTTGCCTTTGAGGCTGCTCTTGCATGATTTGAATCAGTATTTTTTTTCCTAATCATTGCAGAAAAGTATTAATTTATCTTATTTAAAGTTTGTTGTTATGAAAAGACAGAGACGTCAATATTTGTGAGCTCAAAGTTTAATTTCTACTGAGAGAGCTGTTGAGAAGCTTTTGTAATGTGTGGCTAATTTGTTGTAAAGTTAAAAACATTAGCTAGAACTGTTAATGGTAGGGAAATCTTACCCCTCTGCTGATATCCTCTAACACACACATATTATTTTCATGCCACTACTTGCCTTTTGGAATGGATTATTTGCCATAATGAGTAAAGCAATTAATCTGCTGAGCCTCCTATTTTCCTTCCAGCTAGCTAATATGGAGAGTTATATAGTAGATATATTTTTATTCTACATCCGCTCTAGTAGTCTCAGAGGTTTTTACTCGTGTAAGAAGCGTCTAAGCTACTCTGATTGCAGAGAGATCACAAATTATCTGCTTTTGCCGAGGTGGGAAACAGAGAAATGGCATAGAAAATTTCTTTAGTGTTCTTGGTACTGGATTTAGAACGTTGTAGCTGTGAATCACAAAGTAGTAGTTCTGTATATCTTTATCCTGGAAGTGAAAATGTGGGATATTTTTTTTTAAAAATAATGATTTAACTTAATTTTGACAGGATTTGTTCCATTATCATGTATTTTTTCCCCCCCCAATATGCAAACAGATCTTCCACCAATCTTTTACTGACTCAATGGTCAGAGCATGATGCTAACAGTGCCAAGGTCATGGGTTCGATCTCTGTGTGGGCCATTTGCTTAAGAGAGTTGGATTTGATGATCCTTGGAGGCTCCCTTCCAACTCAGAATATTCTGTGAAGTCACTCCCTTGCTCTCCTATTCTTGTTTTGCCCTGGGAGCTCAGCTGTAACCCCAGCACTGCACCTCTCCCAAGTCCCCTGCACCTCTCTGTGTGTCCCTGGTAATCCCTGGGCTCCCCTCCTCTCTGGTCTGCTAGCTAGATCTCAGAAAATTTGCTAAGGTCCTGTGATCTAGCAGATAAGACACTTGCTTTTCTGATTAAGGTGAGTGATAACTGATCTGCTACACCTTGCTTTGTAGGTGTTTCAGCATCAAATTCCAGGTAGCTGAAGTTGGTTCATGTAAAGGTTGAACAAGGTTGTGAAAGCTGCTGTGCTTGGAAGAAGGCAGTGGCACGAGGTAAGAAGGAAGGATCTGCTGCACTACTGATTCCTTGGCACTTCTGGAAATCTCCTTAGAAGCCACTTAAGAAAGACCAGTGTAAGAAAATGTCTTTCTAAGCCAAATATGCTGTTGTTTTTATGAATTTTCTATCAGTCCTGTTATTTGCTACGTGTTGTGCAAGAGGCTGGCTGGGCTGATGTTTTTTAAATTGTGCTGCTTTCTGAATGTTGTGTTCTGGCATGGGCTCCAGCTGCTGTGTCCCTGAGGGTGACAAGGGCTGACGCACCAGGTACTATGTGCTATGTCCTTGTGAGCAGTCCTAGAGAGGCCGTGGCCAAGGCTTGCAGTCTCTGCCAATTTTTCTTCAGGCCTCACTCCTGGAGTTTTTTGCTATAAGTTATAAAGAAAATAAATAGCAATGCAGAGCTGCCTGTGTGCAACAGTAGTCATGACTTACTCCTGCCAGAAGTGAGGTTTCAGTGGGGAATCTGGTCTGGACCCTAGTATGCCTTCTTTCTGCTCACCAATGTAGATTAGGCATATGACCTTCCCTGCTCTACAGTTGATTATTTCATTATTGTTTGGCCTTGTAAACAATAACTAAATGTAGCAACAGATCCTTCCCCATATAGTTGCTGGAATAGGGAATTTGTCTGCTTACATTTAGGAAGTTCTGCTTTCTGGTCAGATGCTACAGCACAAGAATGTCCCCTACCCAGAAACAGCAGGGCTTTGAGGCACACCTGGACATGCTTCACTTCATGGTCACGCTCCAGCTGTGACCAGGAGATGGGCATGAGCTGTTATCAAACTGGGTCACCAGGAGAGGAAAAGAGCTGGTCCATAAAGTTCTGGCAGCAAGGAGAAGCTGATTTGGGCAGAAGCATACACACCCTTTTGGAGTGTGGGTGCTCGCTGTGGATTGTGACAAGGAGGAGTAGAGCTGCCTTCAATGAGCAAAATGGGCATGAGAAAGTAGTCCTGGTCATGAGGAGGAGTGCAGTGATAGGATTGCTGGTCACTCAGCAGGCTGAAGTGGTGTATGGTTCTTACAGCGCTGAGATGCAAATAAAGGTCTGATGGAGTCGAGCAGCCTTTCTGCAAGGCTGTTCCTTGGACTTGTGGGTGACCTTGGAAACAGCAGGGCCCTCTCTCCAAGAGGGTTACTCAGGAAGCCTTGCAGTACTGCAGAAGAGGCATTTTGCAATGCACCAGGTGGTAGGGACCAGTACAGGCTGGGATCAGTGCAATCTGGAATACCAGGTGGCAAACTGAAGCCTGGTGCCAGCACAGGCTTGCTATCATTCTCATCATATAATTCTTTGGTGATCTTGCTAATTTGAAATCAGATCTGTATTTTGTATTGACTTAAATATCTTCTGCCAAATGAGTGGTAGTGTGAAAATCTAGCATTAATTGTTTGTCAAGACACAGCTGAAGAAACAGCCAAAGTGAGTGTGACTCACTTGAAAAAAGTGGTTTTCACCTCTATTTCCCCTCTTCTTTCCACCACGTTCACCCCCATCTCCCTTGTCTTTGCAGAGTGATGCTTTCTTTAGGGAAAACCACTGGGACTTCAGAATTGAGAACTCTGCAAAGATACTGCTCAGGCTGCTGGAGCTACCAAAATACTCTGAGTAGCAGATGACAGGTTTTCTGTCACTGCTACATTTCTGGTGATCTGGATCCTCTTCTGGATGTCTTCAGTGGCAATTCACAGCAGAGTGAGACTCAATGACCTTTTGCGGGGTCATCAGCATGGGGTTTATTCTCGCTTTTCTCTCAGTTGTTAAGCAAATGCTGCTGGCACAGTTGGCAGGTAAGACTGCATTGCAGATGAATCTGATGTGATGGGACTGCTGCAGTCTGGAGGGATGAATGTGGCAATCTCTAAAGCCAGGTAACTTCTCAAGTCTTTCATGTGATATGGCAAAATGAGGTGAAATATTTTTGCGTGCTTGGTTTAAATAGGTGGAGTATTGTGCCCTTTCCTTGCTACTGAATTTTGTATCTATTTCAAGGGAAAATAAATAGCTTTAAAAATGTGGGTCTGTCTGTGACAGAAGTAGCACTGAATTGAAACAGTGTGAAGAAAACAGTTGTGTTTGCAAGCTGTCAGAGAAACTTGCCTCTGATTGATCTTCCGGGTTAGCAGAATGTGACAACCTATAGCAACAGAAGTGAACAAGCACAGGATAAAATACAAGGTCTGCTTAAAAATTTATTAAGTTGAACTCCAAAACCTCAGAAGTGTATTTGTGTTGGGATTTTTCTTTTTTCTTAGCAGTGTTTCTAAACAATCTGGAGTGAATTAGACCCCCACAATTGGAAATTTAATTTGAGGTCGTCTTTAAATGAACTCTAAAAGCATTAAACTCTGCTTGGCTAGGACCTCTGCTTTGGGCCTAAGCCCAGCATGTCATCTCCAAATCAATTCCAAGGTCCCTTTCCAGCCCAAGCTACTATTGATTATTTCTCTTTCCTTTTAGCAAAAAGTCATCTCTGTGGTGATCACATTATATATCTTCGTCAGTAAATCAGTGGAGGCAATTTCAGACCAAAGGAAGCTGCTGCCTGAGGAAGCACTGTGGTTTATCTCTGGCAGCAGGGCAGCAGCTGGTGTATGTGCCTGGGCTGGCCACTGCTCCCCTGGCACGGCACCTCTTGGGCTCACAGGGCTGCGGCTGCTCAGGAGCCACTCAAAAAGGAGTGTGTATACAGGCTTTAGGCACCTGCACTTCCCACCTCGAGTCTTGGGAACAGCTTTACCTTTTGAACCATTTTGGAAATGGAGTATAATCCTGGAGAGTGGGAGGTGCAGTTTGGTGGGGTTTGCTTCTGATGGGCTGATGTGTGTCAGAGGTGTTGGGGGTGTGTGTTGTGTCACCTCTGCAGTGACACCTGGAAGGAGGGCTCACTCTTGACCCAGCTGTGTTGTATTTTGACAGAAGATAGGGAGTGCAGGATGGTCCTAGGATAAGCTTGTAGGAATATGTGTGATTGTGTAGTATGACTTTTTATAGGCTTAATTGAGACTTTTTAAACAACAGCTTTGTTTTGGCTTTTTTTTCCAGGTGAATATACTGTTTGTTTTTTTTTTTTAGTAGAAATTGTCATGGGAATCCCATGGAAAATAACTGATACGTATACAGTTTGCATCAAGTCATATGAAATAAGAAAAAAATCTCTTAAAATAAAGGCCAGGTGGCAATACAAGCCAAAGCATACAGATGCCCTGTGTGCTACTAACTTTGTTAGTCCATTTACCAATAATTACCACATCCCTAAATGACCATATTGTATTCAATAGTGTCAGTAAGGTCAATTCACAGTCATAAGATGAAAGGGGACGCTCCAATAGCTCTTAATGTGCATCAAAATGAGAAGATTGATATTGACAAGGTGACCTCAGCTCCAAAGGGGCAGTTTATTTTGAATGGCTGGTTTTCTTTTGATTGACAACCTCAGTGGTATGACTATTTTCTTCCTTTCTGTGGTTTTGTTGCTTTGTCTTGAAGGAGCACCCCAATTCATGTTAGGTATTTCATGTAACACACGAGGAAGTAAAGACCAGTAATATTTTCTGTGGGAAGCTGCTGCACCCCAGTGCCCAGTGTCCCCCAAATGCCCTTTGATCGTTCTCTGGATGACCCCAGCTCTGTGTTGATGTCTGGCATTCAGTTCCGCAATTAAAGTGTGTGGCCTGACATCAGTTCCGAATTTGTCTTTCCTTCAATTTTTCATGTCCCCCCAATTCATTATTTTGTTCTCTTAATCTTCTCTGTGCCACATAACTGTGTGTTTTATCTTCCTCTTGCCATCAGTGGAAAGTTTGCTGTAACTTATTTATAATTTCTCACATTTTTCTCTTTTTACATTGACTGTACTGAGAAGGAATTAAATTGATATTCTGTAAAATTTGGGACCATCAACACTTCTATTTGCTCCGTGACTTTTTTCCCCCCAAATAAAGTGATTACAAAGTTATACTGTGTACATTTTGGGAGGAAGGACTGCATATTCTTCTTCTTTGACTGCAGAACACCTGGATACATGCAAATTTGTAAACTTAGCTAAATATAGGCCTTGAAAACTGTTCTCTGGTTATATTGGGAAGTTAGAAGTTCATGGTTAGTGATCACCATCACTATCAGCAGAATGAGAAAGTATTTTTAATAAACACAGTGAATATCTCCAGGATTTGACTGTTTGACAGTGTTGGCTAGGGAGGGAGGTTATGCTGTTATTGCTTGAGTGATCAATGCAGCTGTTCTGAGACATGTGGAGGAGAAAAAAAGGTTATGAAGTGTAGCAAACTTGTGAGAAAACACAACTTTCAGTAGAGGGCTCTTTAACCTCAGCTTCCTTGGAGGTTAAGAATAGTTTTATTGCATTTCTTC
This sequence comes from Anthoscopus minutus, assembly GCA_013399455.1. Taxonomy (NCBI): domain Eukaryota; kingdom Metazoa; phylum Chordata; class Aves; order Passeriformes; family Paridae; genus Anthoscopus; species Anthoscopus minutus. Next base: position 82,898 of record VWYI01039452.1, on the reverse strand, counting down.
CTGCAGAATATCATCCTGCAGCTGTAGAAAATGCTGTGCAATGAATAAAATAAATTGTACAAACAGAAGGATATGCATCCCCACCTCTCCGAGCCACTTGGTTTGGTATAATACAGTGTAGGATATTTGTAAAGCAGCCAAAAAAAGAAATACTCATCCTTGACATTTACAATAGATGGTGCAGTTCTGAAGCAATTTCTGGTGCAGAATTTGCTGTATTTGCCTTAGGTAAATGGATGGCAAAGGGATGCTTCTTAGCAGGAAAATCTAGAATAATGGAGCTGGGAGCAGTAACAGCTCTCAGAGATGCAAAATGTGATGAGGTGACTTGGCAGTTCTGGAGATGTGAAGGCAGGCAGACAGACCTCGAATATCTGGGGCTTTCTGTTTCTTCTTTATCTGGTAGAGATCCCTTTTTGCCCACTAAAACTCTGGTGATGCCTGAGCAGCAGCATGGCATGGCTGTTGCTTGTTGCCCGAGTGTTGAGGCAGGGATGATGCCTGATGTGGTATGAAAAGTATAAAGGAAAAGCCATGGCTCCTTTTTAGTTCTTCCATCAGTACTGATATTGCAATTTCAGCTGTGTGTCCAAGTCCATGATTGTTTGGAGTGAATATTGTTACTAATAAATAGCAGGCAAATGTAACTCTTTTGTCTTGGTATAAAATAATACTGTTCATTTTTTTTCAATATCCAGAGAATACTTTGCTTCTAAGACAGGAAGGAGGAGGTACTTTTTAAACTAACTCTGTCTTCTCTGACTTCTTGTTAGTCAAATAATGGGGGCAACCAAAGGAAGCAAAACTTAACGAAGAAAAAAAACCATGATATTTTGACTGACTTTCAAAAATAAATTCATAAACTGTGCATTTTTAATAAGTTTACATTGATTTATTTTTTCTTAGTTATTGAGATTTATTCTCCCTAGAGTGCAATAAGTCTGAGGTGGAAACATGTCAGCATACGTTCATTTGTTGCCTCTTGGGAAATGGCTGGGCTGGAGACCCCCTGAAGGGGTTAAGAAGTGTGACAGCAGAGCCAAGTCAGGGATTCCAGAGTGAGCCACCTGCCCAGGTGAGCTGAAGAGAGGTGTTTTTGTAAAATACTTGGAGAAACAACTCTGACTTCAGTGATTGATTTTGGCTGAGTAGGTTCTCATTGCCAAGTCACGCTTTGTGCTATCTCTGTTTAAGGAATTTTTTGTATTTTATCATTTGTATTTAGATGGGCAGTAAAGGTTTGCTAAAATATTTTTTTTAACTGATGGCTGTTATAAACCATTTTTTTACCTCAACACCCTTCATTGTCTCTGTTGTGGCTTTTTTCCCCATGCAGCTGCATGGAAGCAGTTTTCTTCCATGTGTTGTCATCTACAGTGACCTCCTGTTCTGTTCTCTGGCTTTTGAGCAAAGCTCTGGTTAAGCATCTGGACTTGCCTGGAGACCTTTTCTGTGCAATAGACTGAAAGCCTCAACTGGTTTTACATATTGCCCAGAAGAAACTTGAGAGCTGGATTACAGCTGGGTTATTACAGATTGTCACTTTGCTAGATTTTTGTGCAAACTGTTTGAAATCCTTTCTCTCTCTCTGCATAAATTATTTCCATTACAAGTTAACACAAATGCATGTGATAGAGCTAAAATCCATGGCTTGTTACAGGACACAGTATTAGGCTTTTTAAAAATGGTATTCCGTCATGATGGTGATAACAGATAAATTCTGTTAAAAGGTGTTTACCCTTAGCAGTATTTCATTAATGGAAAGAAATGAAGATGTCAGACCTTCTCTTGTGGGAAGTCTTCTGTTGGAAGTGTAAGAACAAGGCCCCTAGAGGCAAAGGACCTGTGTTTTTCAGAGCAGTTGTTCAGTAATTGTTACAGTCTTACTAGAATTCCAGACTGCTTTCTTGATCGGAGGACAGAGAGGAGTGCTGTGACAAAGCAAGTGTGCCTTTTCTTCCTTCTGTGTTAAGAAAGGGAGGGGGAAATTTGTTGATACATGTAAATTTTTTTTTTTTTTCCTTGAATGGGCAGCTGAAAATCCAAGTTTTTCCCCTGCTACCCTGCAACTGGGAGCAGTTACTATCTGGTTACTAGCCATATATACAGTAAGTAAGCAAGCAGCACTGGTTTGCTTATTACTGCACTGAACCTCTAACTTCCTGTCAGGATGCTGTAGACAGCAACAAGGACCCTTTAGAGGTCACTTACAAATACTGGTTTAAGCTCCTACGCAGAAAAATTTAAACTAATTGCCCTTGTGTTGAACAAACTTCTCTTTGCCAAGTAACATAATAAAATGGTGCTTTGTTGAAGGGAGGAAAGGACAGGACATCAGGAAGGAAATTGGGTTTGTATACACTTAAGCAGACTATTTCTTCCCCCAGACACTGCTGTCATGGGAACTTTCTTTCTCTGCTGTCTGAGGAGGCACTGCCCATGCTGCAACAGGAGCTGTTGCTGGGCCCTGGGTGCCCAGATGCTCCTTGGCCACTGCTGTATATGGGTGCTGCATAGAGAGGCTGACTCGTGCTGCTCAGTCCTCAGCCAGACTGCAGCTCTTGCCTGCAACAGACAGACTGTTATGGGTCTTAATGTGACAGATGTTTCCTTGTCCTGTGATCCAGACTTCCTCAAAGGAACAAGAGAATTTAGGCTGGCTGTTTTCTGTGGAATGGTCTTGTTGCCTACTGGGCAGTGGGAAGTAGATCAAGAAAGACTCTTTGCAGAGGTTCTATAGTAGTAATATATATTTTGACTAATACTTTAGTATTAGTATATTTAGCAGGCACTTGAGTCAGGTGTTTTTATTCTATAATGTATAACTGAGCATAATTTTCATGCCTCACAAGTAAGCAAAACAAAGAGCAGCAATAATAAACTCAGAATATCTACTCGTCAAAGTGTGTCCCTGGTCTGTGGGATTGAAATGCAAAAGGGGCCAACAGAGGTAATATTTTTATTCTGTGCTCTGGGAAGGAGTCTCATGGTATGAAATAACATATGGTGAGTGTGAAGAGTGGTCAGAGGTAGAAGGGCAGCTGAGCCTGGCTTATGCCACAGGCAAACCCTTTGGTATGGGGCTCTCCTGGCTGTGCCTGGCCTCCACCTGGTGATATTTGCTCTTGCTGCCTTTTAGTCACTGTACCACCTGCTGTGTTTTACTGGTTATGGTTCATTTTACCATGTTAACTGGAGAAGTGGTAGAGGTTTACATAATTCTTACAAATATTACTGGTGTAATATGTGATTGGAGAATCTCCATTATCTGAAACCTGTTGGTGTTACACCAAGGTAGTAGAAAGCACATGTGGTCTGCCAGTTCTACCATTTTCTTAATGAGGTTTTTCATATTGGGATAGGAGTTTAACCTTTCTGGCTTGTTAGAAAAGACAGGACTGGTTTCTTTCAACAAAGATCATGCAAATATAGACAGGAAATACAGGAAAAGTACAAAACAGTTTGCATTCATTTCCACAAAATAATAATTGAAATATTTCAATCTTTAGAAACTCCATTACAATGCCACTTGATTGCAAAAATAAAACGTATCTCTTCTAAACATACTTCATTCTCACAGTTTTACAATAATTTTGTATGGTGTATGGTTGTGTGTTGATGATAAATACTACAAAAAGAATGGAAAAAAGATGTGCTTCTACTGGCAACCAAATATGAGATTTCTACAAATTCATAGTTTGAGTACATTGTAAGTGTAATTGTTCCTGAATGGTATAAAAAAATCCAGCTTTTACTTTAGCTGAATCATCTGATTTTACTGGGATAGAGTGGAAAAGCCTTTTACAAAAATATTCTCCTTGTGCTGCTGCATTTAAACTAGTATTTTGTAGGTGTTGAAGCTGATGTGTTTCTAGAGAAGAGGACTTTGGTCCAGGAGACTTTTGCCTTTGATCCTGGGATGCACAGAGCCAAGCTGTTCTGAGTTTGTGCTGTCATGGTGCTGAGACACCCAGCTTTGAGTTGCGCATGCCAAGTCACAGCCCATCATGTCTGAGGCCATTCCTGCTCTCTGAGGATGAGCTCTAAGGCTCTGCTACCCCACAGCAGTTCATTTCACCTCTTCCTGCATAGGAAAGAGAGTTGAAAAATGCCGTGTGGGTTTTTTGTTTTACATTTTTGTTTTCACTAAGGCTAACTGGACACTGTACACAAGCACTGCAGTAAACACCTGTTGATGCAGCTGGAGATCAGCTACACCAGGGGATGCTGCCTTTGGGTAGTTCTTCTGAATTTATGTTGTAACAAACTTTTGGGTTATTGAGCTCTACAGCCACACAAATTTATGCAGAAAGGGATGAAAGCACAAACGTGTGTAATTTTTTTAATTTGCAGCAAATTAGATAGATTAATGTATTCTAGTATTTAGGGGGGCTTTCTGAAGAATAATAGATACAAATTTTTTTTAAATTTGTAAATAAAGGTAGATAATAGAAAACTACAGTCATTGTCTAAGGTTCATAGCTAGGATATTTTCCTTCCTGGGGTTCCCTCTTTTAGCACTTGTGTTTCAAAACCCAGGCCTTTTTTCTTGCTGCAGTATTAATTTAATTTATAAAGAAAGCCAAGAGATCAAATATTGACCAGACCCAGGGAAAATATTGACAGTATAACTAGAAATTTTACTGGTTAAGGTGCAGATTGAGAACAGAAATCTCATACCCAGGGTGCACTGAAAGTTTAGAGGCAGCTTGAAGCTAATGTGAAGAGACAGGTTGTCTGGGTTAATATCCAATGGGAAATGACTCTGCAAAACCAGAAGGGAATAGGATGCATAATGCCTTTCTAAATTGTATTAGGCTTTGGGATGTAGTCTTTGTTTTATAATACATAAAGAAATGATTTATAGTCTTGTAATAAGAGTGTTTAGAGGATTAATAATCCTCCCATCCTTCCAAACTTTAAGCCATCCACATTGCTTTCAGAAGCCAAGATATGACCTGTTGTACAATTTGTTCTAATTCACTGGTTTCCTTAAATATGTTTGACATTGTGACCAGCAAAGTCTTCGACAATCCTGTAACTCTATTGGCCTTGTGTGTTAAAACACATGATGATTTCTAGATTGGTTTCTTTTTTTAAAATTTTTTATTTTTAAAATATGTAACTCTTCCATTTTTTTCTGTAGTACTGATGACATTTTTTGAAAAGACCACGTTGGAGGGGATGACAGTTGCTGCCTGGATGTTACTCTGTGCTTGACCATTAGGTCCAGAGCAATCAGACTTTGGTGTCTTTCTCACTTGCTGTCTACCCACTCCACCCTGTACATGTATATGGCACTCAGCAAACCAGGTCCTGGGTTTGATCTTCACACTTCTTTTCTTCAGAAGGACTGAGATTCCTCCTGTCTCATTTGCCACTAAACTGAAAGCAACACAAAATGGCTAACAGTACTGTGTGAGTATTGCCTGATATAATTTTTTTGGCTGCAGTAATTATTGAGTAAAACTGATCTGCCTAAAGTCACAAAGGCAGGAACAGAGCACATATCTCCTGACTCCTGATCCAGTGACGCAGCTGTTAATTCACACAATTTCTACTTGAGTTCATTAAAAACCTTCTCCCACAGCTCTGCCTCCCTCAGCAGCCAAAATTTCTCCTTTTAATGGAAGAAAGGAGCTTCCTTTGGGACTGTAATTCCCCCCACAGTGAAAAACTTATCCAGCTGAGAGTATGAGCTATCTTTTGAAGTCCTGTTAGCCCTTTATGACCTGAAAAACAAGGTTGGGGGGGGCGTAAACTCTTCAATCTAAGCTTGGAAAGCACATCTAATACAGTCAGAGCATGTGTGCTAGACAGTTTTCATGTCTGGATGCCATAGATAATGTGCTTTAAAAGTTCTCCGAGGTGAAAGCTCCATTTATTATAACAAAGATGATGTTCACTCCCTCTCCTAAGCCAACTAAACTCTTCCACTGAACTACAGAATGGGGAAATGAGTCAGGTGTGGATAGTGTGTGGTTTTGGTAATATTTTTATTTGTGTGTATCTTTATTTTCTGGGGTGATGGTTTTGTTGGGGGTCTTTCTGTTTATTTTTAATTTTGAGGAGTAGGTTTTGAGGACAGCAAGGACTGTTATGGTCTCTGATACAGAACTTCATCCTGTGTTTTTTCTTCATTGAGCATATCATATGTGGCTGAATGTATATTTTTAGGTAGATAGTCATTCTTGATCTACTTAAATTAGTGCCACATGAGGACAAACCTTTTCACATGCCAAATTGTTCCAACACTTAAATACTAAATTTAGTCCTAATGGCTAAGAAAGGGAGGTGCATGTACTCTCAAACATATCTCACTACAATAAATATGCTCAGAACATGATCTAGATGCCATTTGGTAACAAGCTAGGTTACCCTTATCTGTCTCTTCAGATAATGCACTAGTTTAGAGCTATTTAATTTAGAGATTCATTATATTAATTTACTTCCATGCTTCCAATTCTTCAAGAAACACTTATGGGGAGAGTTGAGAAGTTGTTTCAGCATACACTGTTATTCACAAAAGAAGAATCCTGTATGTTTCTGGATGAAGTCCTACCTATGTTTTTAAAACAGTATTTTTAAAGCTTAAAAATAAATATTTTTCTGGCATAACATGTTAGTTATGAAAATATAGAAAAGATTCTCTCTTAGTGTCCTCAATTACATATAGCAAAACTTTCAATGGAAATCAGTGTTATGTATATTCATCTTGACTCTTGGGACTTTGATTTTATATTCTGTAGCCTTCTCCAAAACTTTCATTTCAACACTGAAAACAAGTCATATGTAATAAAATATTATGTGGATGCTTTTCCTTACTCCTTGTACTCAAAAAATGTTTCATTTTTTTTGAGTTCTCAGTATAATGCTTTGAAAAGCTGTTACAGAACTTAGTGTTATGAACTCAATAAAATTAAAGTGGGACTCTCTGCTTTGAGATTTAAGTCAGTGTTGTGGTATGGAGTCCATCAAGCATTGCAAGAGTTTGTAGTGTAAGTGTCCAAGAAGCTGGGAGAAAGGAGGGGGCAAACACGAATAAATCCCCTCATCTCTGAAGATATTTGAGCTATGGGATAGAGTAGCACTTCAACAGACTGTTATTCCCCTCTGTTCCAGGAGCAATGCCAGTGTTTGCAGGAACAGGAAACTTGACAGTCTCAGTTGTTTCTTCAGTAGAGCGCTCTGAGTCTTAACCATTGTATCGCCTACCTCAGAGGGCCCCAGAATGGGGAAGTTCATCAGAAATTCAGGAGTCTGGGTGTCCTAGAAACTGGATTCAGTTGGGGCAGTGTTTTGCTGCTGTTTCTTTAGGGCATTCCATGTTATACCATGTAAAATGTCAATGGTTAGTGACGTATGAGACTAAAAGTAACTATCAAAAACTTAATAATTGTCTTTTTCAGGTGCCTTTACTTGGAGACTGTGAAATGCATGGAAGATGTCATACAAATTCTAGTGACACCTTTTATGTGTATGCGTGTTCCCCTGTGCTCTTGCTAGCGATGTGTGTGGGGTTTTCAATTCTTAAAAAAACTTTTTCAAAATTCTTCAGATCTCAAACCCAATTTTTAAGGAGGTGAAAGAGTTCACAGTATGTGAAGGGCTGTGCACAGAACCTGTAGAAGTCCAGTCCAAATCAGGATCAAGCAAAAGTATTATTTTCCTGTAATATTTAAACTGCATAGGTGAAGGACACAGACCTGTGCTTAACTTAAACCGCAGAATTTAGATTAAGCACATGCTTTGGTGTGCGTGCTGAGCAGGAATCATACATTAATGGTGCCAGAGTAATTTCTGTGGAGCACATGTATGTATAAATGCATATACATTACAAAGCCATCACTTCATTTATGATTGCAATATAGAGTGACGATTGTATGTCATCTTCCTGGGACAGCATTACTCTAAGGAATCACTGAGGGAAGGGATATGCATGCAGATCATTTATAATATTGTTGTACCAACTATAACTTCTGATGAGGGACAGATTTTCTTCCTTGTGCATTTTATTGGTACTTTAACCAACTTATTTTAAGAAGGCAATGATTAAATTTAATGCTGCTATTGCCTAGTGAATGAGAAATCCTGCTCTAGACTTTGAGACAGACATTTTTCTATCTATATTTCTATACCTTCTCTGTGTGGGAGTGTATGTGTTTGTATATATACCAGAACTTTTATATATATGTTTATATTTCTATATTCGTTAATACTGCTTCACTACTTTCCCTTTACAATAGGTCTTATAAAGCAGAATGGTATTTTGATTTTGCAAAAGTCATCTTCATGTAGTCTGACAAGTGTTGGTGCCATGTTTTGCTGGAGTGATTTTTTTTTTAATATCTGTATAGATACCTATAGGTACATATATAGCTGTATAAAATCAAACACCTATATAATTGTTCACAGAGAGAGAATGAGATTTATATAGCAATTTATCACAGATTTTGTCAGTGAAAAGGAGAAAGAGAGATGATCCTGCCTCCAGCCATGTCTCTAATCTTTTCATAAAGGGAGCTATCAGATGTGCTTTGATTCTTCCTATCTAATTGTGTCAAAGGTTTGTATCCTGTTTCTGGCAAAGAAAGAATGAAAGCTGTTAGTTTTTCTATAAATATATATGCATGAAAAAAGAAACAGTTTGACTTATGAGGATTATTTTGTGCTTTTCTTCCTATTCTTCCTTGAAATGTTCAGAGATTCCTATTAGTGTTCAATGATGTTAAATATTGAACATCAGCAAGCCTCAAAACAGAACAGTAAGCCTCAAAATTTCTCAAAAAAAAAGGACAATGCAACTATTCTCATTTTACAGATCAGAAAGGTCTATCTTAAGGATTATTGATTTTACCTAAGGCTGTAGGGAATCCTGGCTGAGTCCGCAATCAAATGCAGTGGGTCTTGTTCTAATATCTTTTCTGTGAAATGATGCTCACTTTTAACTCACAGTTTACCTATGGGTACAGTACACTGCAGTTCAAACAAGATGATTCTTGTGTGTGAATGTGGTTTTTAACACTCTGGTAGTAGGTTGGAAAGGCACATTGGAAAATGTGTGTGTAGGGGGGAGGAAGAGACACATTTGTCTGTTGCAATGATACAGAATCTATGATGATGTGCATTATTTGGAAAAAGAGCCCATTAAGAGCAGCAAGATTGAAAGCCAAAACAAATGACAGGATATGTGAAGGATTATTTGAATAGAGCATCTGTTATTAACACTGAACAGTACTTTTTGAAAACAAATGTGAAGCTTTAGCACAGTGGTGAGAATTAATTTTAATGCCCTTCCATGAAACTAAGTATGAATTAGTGTTATGCTTTTCTTTATTTAGAAGTAATGTTTTCAGTTCTTGCTTTATGAGAAGCCTGAATGCAAATTCAATCATAAGTGGTGAAGTGATGCCTGGGATGCTGGCTCTTTCTGACCTTCTAGAGGACAGTGTGTCTGGTATGGCACAGCAGATCCCTTCTTTTGGGAGCACTTAATGACATGCTTGATCAAGGAAAGGCAGGCTGGCTAATGCTCCTCTATGGAGCAGTAAGCAATGGAAAATTAGCAAAAAAATGTGTACATTTGGAGAGATTTATTGATCCAATTTCCCTGCAGAACTGATTTCTCCATGTAAGCAATATACCTCTTCTCAGGGCCCAAAGCATATATGCACAAAGTATAATTGAGTCTGGCAGTTTTGATAAACACAGATTGTTCTCAGAAGTCATTCTCAGGTGGCTCCAAAGAAGGAGCACGCCATATTGTGATTACTGTGTGTCTGTAGCAGACTGGGATTTGAAGGGTATTTTTCCAGAGTATTTTTCTTCAAAGTCTGCAATAATGATCCGTTCCTTCTTAGAATTTGTCAGTCAACAGTGACAGTTGTAAACATGGCTGTTTATAACTGTTGTGAACATTAAGCACATTTCATACTGAGGCCTATGCAGTTTTCTCTTGACTACAAACACAATATTACCAACTTCTAATCATGCAACTTCCATCATCTTGAGATCACCCACAGAAAGGTTCAAGCTTAGCTATACAATAGAGATGTTCATTGCTACAGCCTGTCCTCAGATGACTCTTTATTTAACTTTGTAGCCTTCATGGAAGGCTCATAGACCACAATGAATAAGCATCTTTTATAGACATACCTAGTATATTTATTATCTAGAAATACAAGTGGTACTATTTATTGAATATACTCCAGTACCTCTAGCCCTTTTATCTGCTTTGGACACACAGTGAGGGTGAAAGTATACATCTCAGCAGGAACACTAGAGACTGGCTTTCATTTTTTATTGTGTCAAGAAGCTTAGATGCCTCTCTTCCTCTGTTTAGACTGGAAGTGGGCACTAAGGAGGAAAGGTGCCTTTCTGTGTGCTAATACTGAGGAAGGAGAGACAGAGATTTATGTTGCTTACAGCATAAGACCTCTCTGAAAAAAAAAGACTAAAAAACCCCATCTTTCTTCTTGACTTTATGCCTTGCATCATGGAAATGCATTTGTAGATCGTGTATTTGCTCGAGTCTCTGGCTGTCCTTCTGTGAACAGCAATTCTAACTTGTTAACTTGCAAGTGGAAAGGTCACTTCTCTGTTTCTGATTAGATGGCAGGTAAATGGGAAAGATGGATTGTTGGTGTGTGACAGGAAAGACCAAGTAACATTTCTTGGCTGCTCATAGGCAGGCACATGTATATGCAGAGCCACTAACAGTATCGTCTTGGTTCAGGACATAGTGCTTGTGATTATTACAACACGGCAAGCTCTAGCTGCATTGAAGTGTCTGGCTAGATGAATACAAATGGATCTGAGATTTTATTTAATGAAATTAGTTCAAATAGTTTTAAGTCATATTACTATGGCCAACTACACAGGCAATATAATGTTCTTTTCTTCATGATCTAAAAATTCTTATCTGAAGGCAGAAAATGCCTAAAGAACTAAAATATCATGAACACCTTCTGAGAATCTGTCTTTTTGACTGGTTCTGACAGTTGAAATTCCAGTGGACAAATTATTTTGCAAAATTCTATCATCATTCATATGGATGTTTTCACTTCCTGAAGGAGTAAGAATGGAAGAACTGTGGGCTTTGTACTTTTGAATTGGTTAATTTGCATGGCTGGATAGAGGATGAAAATTTGCTTACTTGTGCTGTCGTTTTGTGTTACAAAGCTGCTGTCAGACTGTGGTATAGCACTAACTGGTCAGAGTACAAGTAACATTTTCTAATAAACTAAAGCTGAAATGGGAAGAGATGCAGATTCTTCTCTTTTGTTAATTGCAGAGATTTAATAGCAGCCATCTAAGAAAGTACTACATCCCCTGCTCCCCAAATAAATGTTGTAGCTTCAATTATAAAATAGCAGATGAATATATGCAATGATTTTTTATGTTAAAGCTACAGACTCCTCATCCATGGGGTGAAAGCAGCTGGGCTTTCCTTTCTGGGGTATGGAGGGTGAAGAGTTGAGTGGCAGGAATGTGTCCTTGTCATTGGCTGCCTTGTGAGGAGGTGCAGTGCTCAGGTTACCCTGGTGCCCAAGGTCCTGAGTTAAGCTTTTGATGAAGGAGGAGAATATTTTATATGACTTTGTAACCTTTGCAAGTCCTAATGTGGTTAGATTGATTGGATGGTGACAAAAATTTGTCCATTAATTGTTTCTTATGTGAGTAATCTGGGTACGCCACTTGCTAGACTCCACGTGAAGGTACTTCTGAGTCCTCTGTTAGCACCGATCAGCTCAAGCCTAGAAATGCATACTGCCCCATGAATACATTTTCTTAAGCAACACCACTAATATTTTCTGCTGTTCTCCAGACCAGAGGAACAGGAAATAGAGGGAAATTATTTCTAGCACAATCCTGTTACACTTGGAGCATTTTGAAGGTAAGACTGTAGAACACATTTTTTTCAAGTGAAAGTCATCACTGATATTTCCCATTTGTGTGTGTGTCCCCTTGGTTTGTTTTGTTTTGTCTAGATGTTGGTTTTTTTATTATTATTATTATTATTCTATTTTGGTCTGTTTTTGTTTTTACCCTGTTTATGGGGCTTGTTCCCATAAATAATTTTGTTTCCACAGACTCCACTAGGGTACTTTGTATGGGAACTTTGCAGAATTGCACCCTTTATATCTTTTGAATTATAAATGAAGCAAATTGAAAATAGCATTCTTGCTTTTAAGCATTTCTCACACACTAATTTTTCCTTTTGGCTACTTCTTGTGGTTGATTCTGCTACTAATTAAGCAATAAATGCAGGCAGCTACTGTCACTTGTAGAAAGAGGAAGGTAAAAGCTGACTACTTCAGGGTACATTTAAAAAATCAGTTACTGTACTGGTGTTGTTTTATATTGTAATAACTAGAATTAGGTTATTATAAAGTTATGTAAATCAAATACTAATTTCCAGTCTTGAAGAACTCTGTGTAAGAAGGATCTGTGCTACTTTCCTAACTTCTCCATGTTATGTTGTTGACTGTTATCTTGAAACCTTGAGACATGTTTCCCTGTGAAGTTTCCTCCATGTGAATATGTTTGAATAAACTTGATTTATCTGCATCTTGGTTTTTGATACATGGACTTTACAGCCCATGTAGCCCTGACAAGATTTTTTTTTTTCACTATGTCAGTTGTGACTGAATGTTGAAAGAGAAAGGATTTTGTACTCGCTGTGTTAGTAAGTATATTGAATCAGCAGGAAAAAGTACATTTTTAATTAATTTTTAATTAATTTCCTATTCCCTAACAACCTTTCAAGCAAAATTCTAAAAGCTGCTTTTTAAGTAACACATGGAGAGAGCAGTTAAGTGTGTGTATGAAAGATTTTTGTGAGGCAAAACCACTACTCTCCCAGCTGGGATCTGCTTTCAAAATATAAATGTATCAGAGACACACAGAAAAAGCATTTCTTATATGACAGCAGTAGCAAGCAGGGTGTCTCAGACCATTTGCTGGTGAACAAGATTACATATCATAAAGCTGTCATGAGCTGGCACTAATTTGACAGTTTGTTGGCTCAAGAGACTCCAGTACTGTGAATGCAGGGGATAGAAATATTTCTGTGATGCCATGAAGTTCGCATGGAGGGCATAGATGAATAACAGACAAATTGGATTCTTAAATTGTCTTATGCTGGGGATTGGAGGGAGCATGCTAAACCTGACAAATTTTGGGTTGCAAAATGTGTAATGGAAGACAATGGGAGAATGAAGATGTCTTAGAAGTTGAAATATCTGTATTTTTGCTACTCTGTATCTCTTTGGTGTGCCAATTTTAAATATTTTAACCTTGAAATAGCCTGCATACTGTGCTGCTTTATAGAACATGAAGTCTTTTATACCAGTCAAAAGTTATTAGCTATAACTAATAAGTTTGGGCAATATGCAAGCTATTCTTTGTGTCTCAGAACAAATGGAGGGAGAGTGAGTGTGTGTGTCTGGGAAAGAAAGTACATGAATAGATATCAAGGAGGCTCTTCTGCGGAAAAGTGATGGGTAGACAACAAGGGGGATAAATGAGGGGAAGAAAGAAATGTTCATGGGAAAACCTTTGAAAAACAAGACTTCTTTTGTCAGGGCTGTGTTTTCAAGGAGTATCAGCAGAATATTTCAAAAGTCATTTTACCATGCTTTCCTGACCATTAGTGAAATAATAATTGAAATATTTGCTAATGTATTTGTTGCACTTTCCCACAAAGTGCCTCATTCATGTTACTCTTGGGCTTATTCTCAGCCTTGCTTACTAATCCATATGGAATACTGGGAACATTCAATGTGAATTGCTCAATTTTTTTAAGGTGCCTACACAACTGGAGCTAGTTTTTGAAAACAAAAAACCCAAACAAACTCAAAAAATATTCTATAGCTTTTTCACACCTTAACTAAAGTAATTCAGATTATATTTTCACAGATATTGACTTTGGGATCCTCATACTTGAAATTGTATGTGATGTAAGCGTATCATGGCTGCAGACAATTTTAGCAAACACTGGAGATAATGCTTGTTCATAGTTTGGTCATTTTTCTTTGCATGCATTGATTTTTAAATCATTTTGTTTAGTTGTTCAGTCAGACAAGGAAGAGATGAAATTATCTCTTTTTAAAGAGATGGTGCTTGTATTTTATTTTACTGAATTCATGCTGTGATATTTTGTACACAATTTGCCTACAACCATGGGGCAAATAATCAGTCTGCTCTGTATTGTCTGCTCTAAATAAAATATTGACTGGATGTGCTGGTCTAACAGCACAAACTTGCAGCAGAACAACACAATCTAATTTGCACACTGAAACTCACTCTCACATAGTTTAAGGAACCTGTATAGAGTGTAATAACATATATGGACTCATTATAGGCACAAGTATTCCACTGACACCCTAAACAGGTTTGTTGGGAAACATAGTCCTAACCAAGACATAGGATTAGGTATTTGGATTTTTTTATAGTAACCATATCTTGGTAGAATATTTATTTCACCTCTCAGAGAATTAGCTAGAATTATTGCTGAGATAATTCAAGGTCAGTGATTGTGCTCACTTGCAAACACAGTCAGTGTGAGCAACTGAATTTCTATAGTAAATCCATCTGTTATTTCAAGAGTGGTTATGTAACTGAAGTGAATGGAAAAGTTACTGAGTGACTGGAGAGGTCTAATGCAGATGCAAGGATAGCTCATCTCCAACTGAATCTTCTGAATTGTCTTTCCTAGCAGCCAAAAACTGCATAAAAATCCAGTCTGAGGTTTTTAACCCAGAAAAGATGAAATAAACTTAATAAAATATATTTAATCAAGTTTAGGAGAAAAGTATTTTGCTCAGTTTTATATGTCCATATCTATACATTAAAAAATGGAGACTACTTAGACTAGTCTCAGAAAACCAAGCCTGGGCCATAGTCATTGCAACCTCTGTACGAAGAATGCATTTCAAAGCGTTGGGGAGTTACAGATCTCTGCATCAGACGAAGGTCTCAGCCTTACACTTGGATCAGAAGGAAGCCTACAGCCCAGGCATGTGTTTATGTGCAGTTGTTATTGATTTTCTATTGCTTTCAGTGTCTGATGTACTGAGGTGAGGAACACGAAACAGATTTGTGCCTGTTCAGTGCCTCAGAAAATCTGTGTCTAAGGTACGTGGAGTTGCTAAGATTAAGAAATAATGGAAGTTAAAAATCAATATTTTGCTTCATTTATATTCTCTGAGCTTCCTCCAAATCACTGATGTGAATGAAGGGACTGTTCTCCCATCAGGAGTGGTTGCTCACTTTAACTTTTCCTATCAGTCTGTACTGGCTGTTTGGTTTTGATAACCATGAGGTGAAGTTAGCTGCTACAATATGCCTACTTAGCAGCACCATAGGCTTTATTTTATGACTTGATATGTAGGTAAGTATTAGAAAAAGGCTAAAATGCAATCTGTGCTTTGAGGTGCTTAGACTCCTTCCAGAGTAAAGGAACAATGAAGAATAAGAGCTGGTTCTGTATCTCTTTTCACAGAACAAGTCTCACAGAGGTAGCTAATCGTAAACACAATCTTGGCTCAAGTGTCTCTGTGTTTAAGATTGAGCAAGAAAACCTCAAGCCTGTAATAATAAAACAGTTCAGGACTATGGGTTCCAAGAGAAAAGAAAAAAGAAGTTATATATTGTTTTCCAAGAGAGTCCTGAAAAAAATAGATTGATTTTTAGTTGTACTGCATGATGCCTTGGGCCAGAGTTATTTCACTAGCAAAAATCACTGCTTATGGGAAGTGAAACAATAGGTGTAAACTACTGAAGGGCAGGCTGCTGCTTATTTACCCACAAGGTTACATCTCATTGTTTGTCTGTGTTGCTATAAAGTTAAGCTTCAAATAGAAAAGCACAGTAGTTTCTAGGCAATGGCTTAGGTAAACAGGGCTACATGCTGACAGTTGTTCACTTGGTGGTAATAGGATATGAATGACACCCTGTGGAAAATGCTCTGTTACTAGTTAGCTAAATGTTGTGAGCTATAAAAGGCAGAAAAATCTATTGTAGACAATGCATGGGAAGTGACCTTCCTTTGATAATGTTTAGAGATAAAAATCCTTTTTATTTGTGAAATATACAGAGCTGGGATCAGGAGTGTTGCCACCTTCACAAGCCTGTGTTTGGGCTCTACTTTCTGCAATATTGCAGATCTGCAACCAGACACAGAAGCTGCATCTAGGTGGAGGCAGTTGTTTTAACACCATTTCTTTGAAGTAGCTGGATGAAGAGCTGAAGTAAAACTGTGACAACTGGGTACAGTGAACTGATTCTCAGTCTGGTAAGAGACTCTTGCTTGGGATATGATAAGGTGGATACACTTACCTAGGACAAAATGGGTAAGAACCTATCAGGGAAGGAGCACAACAATAGTACTCTGAGGAAATGCCTGAAAATCAGTATACAAGCTTGAATATCCAGTTTTGAAAGCTGTCCCTGTCTTGGATGTGGGCACGCGGGTCGCAGTCCCAGTGTCTTTGTGAGAGGACATAAACAAGTTACTGAGTACAAGTAAGAGATGAGGATTCAGCAACACATTGTTCAAACACATGTTTTGGCTCTTCTTTTCCTACCAGGAAAATTGAGAGTCCAAACTTTCCAAAATTCCAGAAGAGACCTTGGTTTCTCAGCAAGACACAAAATTCAGCAGATGGAGATGGTTGCCTACTGAGCTGCTCAATGANNNAACAACCAAATAAAAATATTCTAAACAGAGCAAACAACCACTCCCCAAAAACCAACCACCCAAGAGACCCTAACAAAACCTCCACACCAGTGTATCCAAGCACTAAGTTATTTAACAGGTTTTTTTAGTGAAACAGGATTGACTAGTGATGTGCACAATATGCAGGATGCTAGTGTTCTTGTCCTTGCCTGTGTCTGGTAAGGGCTCTGTCCCCATCCTCACTGGAGCTGTGCTGTGTGTGACTGCAGGCTGTTTTATGTGGAGGTATTATCAGTCGCTCCTGCTGAAGTTGGTCTGCTCTCTGAGGATTCAAAATAGACTCTCAGGATTCAAAGACAGTAAATGGAAAAGGAATGGGGGGCATTTCATGAGCTGGAGGAGGAAATCTGTTCTTGTAGTGATGAGTCTTACAAAGTCACTTCTGAATATATTCAGAACAAGAGAGTTTTTCTTTTTTTGGGTGAGTGTTCTCATTACTAGGATATCCTAAAAATGGCTGAATGGGGCAATGGGGTTGACAATAAACCTTACTTATAGTATGGAGTCAAACTTATTTAGTGTACTGTGGGAATGTCTGCTAGGCCAGGCCCTCAGTTAAAATATCTAGAAGTACTTTGCCTTATGTGTTTTGACAAGATAGATATGCAAAGTTCTGCATCTTTTGGTCTTCACCTACCTGATGCGCATGCGTAGAAGTTAAGTCCTAGGCAGATGGACAATTTAGGATGTTGAAAACCAACTTATTGGAGGAGTTTAGACAGTAAGTGAAGACACATTATAATAATCACAAGCCTATGATTAAAATTTTGGCTTAGGTTCCTACATTGCAGTAACTCCAGCTTTCAAAACAAAAATTCCTCTTGGATCTCTGACTTGGTTTGTTTTATACCTCACTTTTCTGTGCATGAAGAGTACATGAATGACGTAGATTTCATGATGCTCAAAGCCATGCAAGAAGGAAGCTGTGATAAGTATGAACATTTTGCCTGACAAATTTTGGATGATGGAAAGGAATGGATTTCAAATGTTATCTATAATGGCAAATTTTTGCAAGGCCTTGTATACAATAGGGAAATGTTGATTCTGTTAAGCTCACCTACCCCGAATTAAAAATTAGGTTGTAGACCCACAGCAGTAGCAGTAGCAACAAATCGTTAAAATAAACCTTGGCCACCTGATAACTTGCACCACAACTTTAAATGACATTTGTTATATGATTCCTTTGTGAGTGAGTAAAATCTTCACTGGCTCTGAGATGCAGTTAGTTCTGAGAAGGAGCACGGATTATGCCATAATCAGAAAAAAAATGCATGGGTGGGGTATTGGGAAGAAGAAGTGTTGCTTAATTTACTGCTCGTATTCTCATCCTCTTCTCAGTAAGTAACCATGCAGATCACCCCCACTGTTCTTAGTCAGCTCTGCTTACATCTATGCTTGATGTTAGGCATCTATTCTGGCTGTTATCTCCTCTTAGACTGCGCCGGATCAAACCTGGAAAGTTCAAGGCATTCCATCTGCCTTCTGTTAATTACCACTTTTATTCCTTATGATTCTGCTTCTTTCTAGGGGAGGCTTTTTAATATTTCTTGTAAAGGACAATTTTCTCCAGTAAGATAAGTAAGCACAAGGCATGTATTGATCTTTTCATGACCTTTTCTAGTAATAACATGTGAGATGTATGGCTACCTTCAAAGAACGGAGTGCATTTTCTCAATATCATGGAAGATTAAATATTGCAGTGTGAAATATATAGTTCATTTAAAGGCATGCAAATACTTTTTATGGCACTTAAGAACTTTAGACAAAGATGTGGGGGTAGAAAGCAAAAGAAACATTGTAAATTTGAAAAAAAAACAAACCCAGCCATGACAAGCCAACAAAACAATCCAACCAAAAATTAAACCCCCCATCATTCATACCATAATTTTGAGTGTGTTTGCACATAAAATCAACAGTAATGCTAATAAGTTTACAAATACTGTACTACCAAAAATACATGTATATTTTACTTATTATCCACATAATTATTGTAAGAAAACCAGGCACTGGCAAGGGAAGTGGTAGACTAATATCATTCATGAAATCTGCTCTGGATGCTCTGTAAAGGCAGCACAAGCCTCTCTCCACATCTAATTGCTTTATTTCCATTATTGCTGATTTCCTTGTGCTAATGATCAGGCAACTGTGGGCTTACCACAGAACTGGAGGCTCTCTGTGGGAAGCTGAGGGACATGCCTGTACTTAGGCTTTGTAGGTGTGCTTTGTCATGTATTGTTGATGCTCCAGAACTAGATTAAAACTGCTGGGCTGTTGCAGGAGCGCTGCATTCATCCTAGAAATCTGGTGTGAAAAGCTGAGCACGTGGCTCTGCAACTATCATCTGAATTTCCTTGTTTAGCAATGATGCAGCTTGTCTTTCTGCTTGGATTTTTTAGCTCCAGTCTCACAGGTGTTGTAGATGCAGCTAGGCATGGGTGAATAATAGACTTAAGTATTGTACTTCTACTACATCTCTGCTCTTCCTTACTTTTTCTCTTTACTCCTGATGGTTTTTTTTCTTTCCATCCACTAAGCAAATGGATGAATTCAAAACTTGAAGCAATGAGCCAGCAGGAAGGTATAGTTCCTTAGAGACAGCTCTGGAAAACTTTATCTGAGAGTTTTCTGTGAAAACTCAATATCCCCATGTGTGCAGGAAAGGAGGACAGTACTTTTAGAAAAGAAATCTCTAGAAACAGCTTTTATTCTACTTCACTACTTCTAATCACACTCTACAATATGTTAAGACCTCAGAAAGCCAAGTATCATCTTACCCTGATTTGCATCTGGTTTCTCTTCAGGCAATTGACCAGAAAAATGCTGAGAAAAATTCAGCTGATGAAATACATCTTTCTCAGCTTCAGCATTTAGACCTTCCTCTGAAAACAAACCAGAGTTGTCTTGGTGAACAGATCCACAGCACAATAGTTGCTGCTAAAGATATAGATCTAATTAAGATGTAGTCCTAATTAGAATGTATTGAAAAAGTTGACCATATGGTAAGAAAGATGGATAAATTGTGAAACCTTCTTGCCTAATGTAGAAAAACACAGTTTGTTTTACTTTTTAAAACAATTTTTAGGGATACATGGCTGCCAAACACCTTTTTTGATTAAAAACATAAGAAAGCATTTAAAAGCTGAGGCCATGTAGTGCTTGGGAACACAGTGGCTGATGCCTGACCCAAAGTGGATATGCTCTGTTGCAAAGCAAAGCTGAGGACATTGTAGAAACCTTTGTTTTTGTTTGGTTTCTAAGAGTTGCTCTAACTGTCTGCACTTAACACGCAACCTGGCAGCAGTTCAGAGAGAATCACCATAAAGCCATTTCCCACCAAAAATATTTTAAGGGCACCACCATTTTGGAATTCTTATTTTCAATTAGTTTGCACCTTCCACTCCCCTTCATCTTTCAATATTAATTGTCTGCTTTGGAAAGTCACAGTTTGTGTGTGAGTATATTCATGTTCACAGTGCTTTGCTTTTCTTAAAGCAGAAGAAGCAGCGCAGTATGAAATCTTGAGTAATGTCAAGATTAATGTCCAGGGTTTCCCAGAAATTATTATTTCTTTTGTCTGGTTTCTGTTACCTGATGAGCCTTATTTTTCTTGGGACACAGCTATAACAAGTCCAATAAAAATAATAGCCAGAATTATACAGGGAGGAATTATAGCATTTCACTTTTGCCACTAGAGAGCTGGAAGGAGCTTCAGACAGACCAATTTTTTCCTTGTAGCTGGTTGTTAGCTTTGAAAACACCCTTGTTACAGATAATGTGGGGAACTGTCCTGAGACCAGTTTAATTTCTGAAACTGCAGTAGAAAATGCACTGTAAGAGGCTATTAGAGGTGAAACCATCACTCAGAAGGGCTATGTCAGACCTTCTGGTTGGTCATCCTGACCTCAAAGGATGGAAAGGAGCAATGAAGTAAAACCCAGTGTTTGTACCATTGTTACTATCTTTGAGACAGAGACGTAATTTTTCTGGTTGAAAAGATGTTGCTACATCAGATCAAGCTTTAGATGGTTAAGTTGGTCTCATAGCCTGTGTGTGAAATAATGGTATTTTAACCAGAATAATTTTATTGACAAGTAAACAAAGGTTAATTGGTGTGCCCCATCAGCATGCCCAGGATCCCCGCAGAATAGCTGTGACCAGAAACAAAATTGATTGCTAATGACTTGCAGGTAAGAGCCCAGGAACTTGCAGGTGCCTGGTATATTTACTTGTCTTCTCTCTTCCACTCTCTCTTCTTTCAGAGCATTAACTTTTATTAGGTATTTGATACAGCTACGAAAATCAATAATTTCCAATGATTTTTTTGTGGATTTGGGGATATTTTAGAAAACTATTCAATATTTTTGAAGATAAATATACCAGTAAACTTTATAAAACTGGTTTTCACTGTTCTTCTGCATTGCTAATAACATTAAAAAAGGTGAAATATTAATTAACTAATTTGCTTTTCCTCTAGACTTGCTGGACTAGTCAGTAGAATTTCCCTGTTCCTTTGCTTTAATTCTCCTGGACTAGTGCAACTATCTTGCTATTCATTCCCCTTAATGACACACTTAATGAAAATACAGCCTAAGCATTTGTATTTTGTAAAATCATTCTCTCTGTTTACTTTCTTCTAAAACAATCATAAACATGATTGAACTATGTGAGTTTCCTTCTGTAATAAATGAAGAAAAAAATCTGGCAAAGACTGAACCCAATTTATCTGTTCATAGCTTGCTCACTTCACTGACATTATTTCAGGGATGACAGTGATGTCCCTACAAATCTACATGACAGGTTATGGAATTTTAGCTAATGTATTCTCTCAGCACCTATAGTAGTTTTGTTTCAAATACATGTATTAATAAAATTGTATTATTAAGTATAGAATAGAATTTAACTATATATTTAACAACTTGATTATTCACCTTAATGCCAGACAAGTTTCTAAAAGTTATTTCTAATGTCATTGCATAAACTCCAGCCAAGAACAGACAGGATCAATCTTTTGACTAATGTCTGTATGAGTCCTTCAAATGTTTCTTTTCTCTTGCCAAAAAGAGTGAAGAAAATATATGATGACAATAATTCAAAAACTTCTGTGGTCTAGATATCTTAGGCAAACATTTAATTTGTAAAGCAGACAGGATAGCTGATATGCTGTTAATGTTTGAGGACATGAGCTGCTGCTTGAGTTTTGGCCTTCTCTAGGTACCTATGCACACACTTCCCCTTCTGTAGTCTGGATTATGTTCTCATCTTCCAGCAGTCTTCACGTTATAACCAAGGACCCTTTTCTTATTTAATATATCTATGAATAAATGGAGGATATGGGTAAGAGAGTGTGAGTTTCTGGAGAAGATATGTGTACCATGAATGTGGATGTACATACTGTGAGAGTAGGTTGTGTGTAAGAGGTGGGTATGGATCACTTCCAGACACATTGAGTGCAGACTCAGGCCCTGACCTAGCAGTCTGCTTTGAAAGCTGAAGTTAGGAGGTGCTTGGTACAAGTGTGTTGTATATTAGATTGCTTTGAAGGCTTTCCATTTTCCTGCACGTCCTCAGTTAAGTTTAAAGAGCTTCTAGGAAGGAGTAAATTCAATTGCATGATTCACATTCGTTTTCCATTTGAAAACTTCTCATATGCCTATCTCAGAAAGCAAGCAGGTATACAATGATTAGGAGACATGTTATTACTCCCTTTGCTATGTACACAACCCAGAGGTAAATTCTTCTGCCAAGGAAATGGTTTTCATAAGAATATAGATCCTGTGTGGTGGAATTTTACTTGGATTAATCAAAAGATTATTGTCAATCACATCTGGCTTGACAGGTTTGAGTGCTTTATGCCATTGTTTTCCTTGTGCCTTTCTCAGCTCTTTTCCAGGTCACCCATTAAAACATACAAATAAAAGAAAGGCAGCAAAGGAACTCCTTTGTCCCAATTCACATCTTCTACCTTACTGAAGATGCAAGAAAGCTTGCATTGTGTTGGTTTTCTTACGTGCTTCAAAAACTGTTTTTAATACAAGGGAACTGAGCTTTAAAAGAATTGGAGGCTGCTGCTTCATAACGGAGTTGTAGGTTGTGGAGAGGAGTTGGTTAATGGAAATGATCCATCTCAGCTCACTCAACCTTTCCATTATGAAACTTTTCATTAAATGCTTGTAATGTTGATTGATAGTAAATATTGGGTCTCTGCTCATGGATTCGATGCATGGCAGGATTTCTCCTGTAGCAGCCAATTAACAAAAAAATTTGAGCTCCTTTTCAATGATTTTAACCTGTCAGTCTCTGATTCACCACACCATACTTCAAATTATCTTGCCTCTGAAGTTTTAGTGAAGATAAACAAGCTCCTCTCTGAAAAATTTCAATAGAGCTCTTAAATATTATATTCCCTTTTGGTATCAGTGATTTTCCTTTTACCCCTGGGGACAAAAAGAAATGATGGTGCCATGATTTCAGCGAAAGAAGTTCCCGGTACCACTTGAAATTCAAAGGTCCTATAAATGCCTTCAGGAAGATGAAAGAGCTGATATCAGACACCAAACAGCCCTGCAGCTGAAGGAAAAGAGTGAGTGCTAAGGAAGACAAGGTGGAGAACACTGAACTTTTAAAAAAATCCCTCGAAGATTTTAGCCTTTTCCTTGAGAACTTGAGAAATCTGAGTAATATCTGTGCTTTTAAATCACAGTTGGCGCACTGATTGTGCAGGACAATTGGAGTGAGAGAATTTTTTTCATGGGTTTTGGAAAAACTAGCATGCTAATCAACACATTCTGTAGTTTTCCTATGTACATTCAAACCTAGGAGAATTGTGTGTAATTTGTATTGAAATTCTAGTTATTCTATTTACTACTTATCTGTATGTAGAGGAGTAATGACTGTCAAGTCTGGTGTGAGTGAAGATTTGCCAGATGATTGCTAGATACTCTTTTGCTGACTGAAAATAAAAGAATGAAGCCTTTTGGTGGAGGAATGAGAATAGTTAGACCTGAAACTTCACAGAAAAAAAGGAGTGTTTTCAACATCACATTTTTCAAACACTTCTCATGGCTGAAATGTTATTCTTGTATTGATTTAATTTTACATGTGTCTAGTTTCATATTCATAAAATATATTCATAACTTCAGTGGTCCATATTGAATTTTTAAAAAAACATAAGGTAGATAGGTATGTTTAAATAGATTGAATCAAAATTATCCAGAACAGTTTTAAGTCCTTTTTTACATTTTTGTTTTCAGTTTCTCAAAATGTAACTCTACTGTTCTGACCATAGGCACATTTGCTCCCCCTTCCATCCCCATCAGTTTTCTTCAGACTTCAGGAATAATAACTTTCAGTCAACACAATTTAGAATTTAGTTCTTTGATAAGGTCAGTGTCTGAAGCCATGTCAGTTAGTTGATCCACAAAAAAAATAAATCATAACTATGTATTCATTGTAAAAATCCCTATAAGTATGTTCACATGTACTTAAAATAACACAGAGCTCATAATGCAATTAAAGAGATTAATCTTAATAATTTATGGAAACTATTTGACAAATAGTTTGGAGTGTTATCCAGCAACCCACAGAGGTGGTTGAAAAGTCTGAAAAATCAGATTTCCTCTCAGAAGCACTTTATTTGACAACAACACAGGTGTATAGATCAACTCTGTTATTACTGAATATTAAGAATTAGTGCTGAATCAATATGTTAAAGAGTTCAATGCAACCCCTTGCTTTCCAAAGGTCTCCTTTATTGACTATTGCCCTACTAACCTGTTCCATGGCAGGAAACATGAGTGATCATTTGCAGTAAAATATGGTGAAAATACCTGCACTCCCCCTGTTCAATTTCACATGGCTTTCTCAGTAAGACTGTGCTTTCATGCTACAATAATTCTGAACTTAATTGAGTTCTGTCATCTGTGTGCCATTTCACTGCAGGGATTGAGCCTGGAAAAAAAGAAAAGCTTTGTTTATGGAGTAGGAAAACGTGTTGGCAATTACTTCTTGAAATGAAGGAGTGTGCTTCTATAACAAGTATGGCTTCATGCTAATTGATCAGACTAATTGGAAAAGTTGATGTAAAAGTGGCTAAAATTATCTTGTATTGTTAATGGCATGGCTGAATCAAGTTTTCAAAGTATTGACACAAATGTAACGTAGAAAGCATTTGTAAGGCACATTTCCCTGAATTTCCAGACACCATTTGTCTCTCTTTTTATGTACTGATTGTAGGAATCACGTTGTCAGTCGTACATATAAACATGAGCATTTTGGGACCTGAGTTATGGGTTTTGCTTAGGTTTTGGTTTTATTTCTTGTGGTTTGCAATTTTCTTTCTTCATCCTGAGAATGTTTAAACTGAATGTGTGTGTGTGTTTGTATAACCTCTGAGTGTTGAGAAGGCTGCAAGGTAACTTTAGGCAATGGTTCCTGACAATGCTTTGTTTGAGAGCTGCTGTGGAGCTTGTTGCAGAAACAGTTCCTGTCATACCTGGTATGCTCAGTCACCCAGGGGAGCTCTCAGCTCATTCACACATTGTGATTTGTGAACTCCTGTTTGGGAAGTAGGAAGCATTTTATTACCTTATCTAGCAGGATTAAAAATATGTAAGCCTGTGAAATGTGGCAGACTGTTGCTTCTGTGCTACTGTGAACTGTAAAGGTTTTATTTAAGTGAAATATAAGTCATGGTGAAACTCGTATAGTGCAGATATCACCTTGTCCTCCTAGAAAAAGTGTTACAGGGATGAAGATTTCAATAAATAAGGCTTTTTTGCTCTTGTCTGATTTTAAAAAAAAGAAAAAAATGGGGGACTTTTGGCACTGAGCTCACACTTGCTAGATTGTTGTCTGTGTTAAAAGGGCATACAAAGCACTGCCAACTTCTGAGAAGAAAATTTA
This sequence comes from Anthoscopus minutus, assembly GCA_013399455.1. NCBI lineage: Eukaryota > Metazoa > Chordata > Aves > Passeriformes > Paridae > Anthoscopus > Anthoscopus minutus. The sequence continues at coordinate 57,256 of VWYI01039452.1, read as the reverse complement.
ACCTATCCCAAACAAAACCAGGACAAACTTTTGAGTGGTAATTGTGATTTTCCTTACACTAGAGAGAAAGGTTTAGTGGTCAACCAAGCGCAGCATTGTAGGTCAGACATTTAGTTTTGTACTTCTCTGTATTTATCTAGTTATTTCTAAGCTCCCTCCCTTTATTTGAAGTAAAACTGCTCCTGATGTTACTTCTCCTCTGCCTTCTATGAAGACAGACCATAAGTCCAAACACTTGTAAGGTTCCACCTTTGCTGAAGCAGAGTACAGCCTGAAATCAATCTCAGTGATAAAAGCAGAGCTTCTGCTGGTGAGTTTCATTTACTAGTGAGCAAAAATTACACAGAGTGGCTGAAAATTCATCATTGTGGAGTAGAGTTTGGTTCCAGAAAGAACAGAATTACTTCTCTGTTTCAATTCCAGCTGGAATTTTCAGCAGAGAACTGTCCCTTTGGTTACATGGTCTACAGAATAGATTCTGCCAGCCCTTCTTAGGGATTGCAAGTCTTATAGGCTTGGAATAGGTTATTTTTCCTTTCATTTGTAGCCAACAGAGCAGAAAATGCTGTAAAGCCGTTGAATTAATAGGTTATATAACAGCCTTTGTATGCTTCTTAAACTCTGTTCTCATCCTATGGTCATTGAGCATTGCCCACTCTGATTTCTGATTTCTATACGCCCCTGGGACATACACTTCAATCCAAGAGCTTGTAACAGAGAATCCTTTACCAGTAAAATTCATTACAGTCTCCAAGAAAACAAAGCAACTCCCTTATCCTTTTATTAGTGCTACTAAAGATAAATCTGGTTTTGAGAGGATTCTTTCTACGTGGTAGGAGTGCCCAGGGAGGCAATTTTATGTTTTATAAATTATGAGGCAAAACTCATCAGAAACCTGGCATCTTTTAACTTTTTTGATGCAAAAATGCACCAGGAAAACAAGGTTATTAAAAATGTTTTAATACTTTTTTGTTAAGTTTGGGGCTTTTACTTTACTGTGAAGAGAGATAGATAGGAGGTTTTGCAAATTCTGGTACCTGGTTCTAAAATCTCTGTGCTCATCTCCCTTGCTATAAGGGGGCAAACTGATATGAACAGTGCATATTTCTTGATTTCCTTGATTTTTCTCCAGTTTCCAGATTCTGATCCTTTGTGATTTATGGCTGTTGTGAGATTAAAAGTAGTGAGATGAGAATGGGGGAGTACAAGTGTACAGAACAACATTACTTGTTAAAAACGCAAGCTGTAGTCCACTTTATGCTGCTTTTAGATAACACCCACTGGCTGCTCAGTTAACAAGCAAAGAACATCCACCAGAGCCTGGGGCAATTGGTGTGTTGGATTATCTAAAGGACAAGTGGGTAGATGGGTGACAGAGCACATTCAGAGAAATGTGCCACACGACATTATTTTCAGAGCAGAATCAGTATAAACAATACTTTTCCAATAGGAAACTGGCTTCCATAATACACTCAAATGAGAATGACTTTTGGAATTAGTGCATGTAAAGTAATTGAGATTCTCTTCAGATTATTGTGCTTAAATCAGATTTACAGTTGAAATGTCTTATTTATACACAGCATATGGAATTATAACACTTGTACACCTGTGCTGCCTTGAAACCTCTCACACAGTTTTTCCATATGCCAGCATCTCTTTGAGGAATTAAACGGGTATAGTTCACCCTATGGTTTAGAGATTAAATTTTAGATTAATTTCTGCTCAACTACTGGTACAATACAGCAATGGACAGTGTTCTCTCTTAAGACCTGGTTATTTTAAGGGTCCTCTGTGATGTGAATTGCAGTTACAGTACACACTTTTATTTTTCACGTTACTTACATGCTGAAAGTATATTCTTAGAAACCACTGCCTCACACTGATGCCTTCTTGCCCTTTCCCCTCAGTCTTGCTCCTTCTGAATGACACTAATTAGTTAAGTTCTTTAGGTATTTGTTGCTAGAAAACCTTCATTTCTGATAGCTCAACTTGCTATGTGCCTTCCCAGTGCAGAAAAATAAGCTGTCTTTTATATATACAGACTTGATTGCTTTACTTAAACAGAAGGATTAGTCACAGAAAATAAACTTAAATGCAAGATATGAATTTAATGTTGAAATAAGACCTGTTTCCTTTGCGTGTGTATTTCCTGTAGAAAGATAGGGGTATTGTGTAAGGGTGTTTATAATGTTGCCTTTAAAACACTATCTAATGACTAATACTATCACTTGGATTGTTATTGGATTCTGCACAAGTGTCACTTTAAGACATGGAGAGCTTCCTTAGAGAGGTATTAGGTCCATTGTTCTCAGGGCTAAAATTTCACTTATCAGTTCTCCCTGCATAGATTGTTAAACAATCCTAGGGAAGGAGGAGGGGAAAAAGTTAATAAAATGTTGATAAAGCAAACTCCAAACCCTGTCTCTTGCAGTGTCTTCTTTGCATGGAATTACTGGTAACTGTCGAACTCCACAGGAAGATTAATGATTTCTACTAGCAAAGGGGATCACATACCGTGGGATGAACACCACTGCCAGATTCTTGGAAATAACGAAAAGGGACAATCTAGTGATGTAGGGGTTACTGCTTCTGAAGTATTTGTGTTATAGATCTCTTACTCAATTTTCTATTACTTTCTACAAGGACTATGAATTAAAATGCATCCAATTACTTTCCTTCCAATAAACATCTTCAAATGAGTCTTCCCATAGCAAAATGAGATAAAAAGATATTAAACTTATTTGATATGGGGGAAAGGCTGCAGAATCATGCTTGACTAGGCATCACTGATAGATCACCTTTTGGGAACTGTGGGTGAGAGGAGGACTTAGTCACTATGTGGATAATTTTATCCTAATGGGCTGAAAGTCAGATGTTATATATGGTAGTAATTAAAATATTATGTTACAATTCTGAGAATGGCAATCTGTTTTTCTAATCAATAAATGGTGTCAAACAGCTGAAGAGCTGTGAGTTACAATTCCCCAATCACATGTATGGGGTTATTATGTTGCAACTTCATAGTTAATCAATTGAAAAACATCTGTGAAACGTCTCTTCTGTTACATGCTGGGAATTCTGCTGTTGGATAAATTCCTGACTAAGACTGAATGCTGGTATGTTTCAGCAAGGCTCTGAAAAGTGCTAATACAGTTTCTGGTTTTTAGCAGTTGAAAACTAAAGTCAAAGTCTGAATTGGTGTACTTTTCTTGAGGCAAGTGTGGAATGAGATCTGGACTTTTCCTGAGGTGACATGCACCAATCTAGGGAAGGAGGAGAGGAAAATGACAATATTCAATTGTTTTTTTGTCAAGGGTATGGCCAAGCAATTGTATGATTTGCATCACTGCATCTTGCTTGGGAAGACAACATTGTAACTCAGTAACCAGTGCTTTTAAAACATATTGCCAAAGAGATTCACCTTCCAATGCAGCCCATAAAGTGAAGGAAAATCCTCCATTGATTCACTAATTAAGATATTTACATGCTAGCTGCTGAATTGTTCAAAGAGGCATTTAAATTGTCTCATTGAATTACCTAAAGTAAATTGAGATACTTCATGGTAAAAAGTTGGTTCTTGTGGTATGGCTGTTGGCTGGCAGAAAGCCAATTAGAGTCAAAGAGCATGAAAATTGGAAAGACAAGTACAGTAAGGATGTTAGTAGCTCTGCTTCTTTTATAAGCAGAATACACAATGGATCTGAAATAGATGCAGGAAAAGACCACAGTCAAAGTGTGGGAAATCAGCAAGGAATTGTGTTAGGAGTTTAAAGATAATAAAAACTGTATTTACAGAAAGATAAGTTGTGCTTTATTGCCCATGAATACCATAAGGACAGATGAACTAAAATGCCTTAAAGGTGGATGCTGCCTTGATAAAGTAGGCATCTTAGAAGCATGAGGAATTCTGGAAAACAAATGGCATGCTGTGACAGCAGGATCACAAACTGTCTTTAGTGAAAGGTGCTTTCCACAAGGCCATTAAGGTGCTGTTTAGAAATGGAAATCACTCTTCAGTTGGCTGCGTTCTAGGCTGTAATAAAGAGAATTTATCTGCAGAGTGGTAGTGCTAATTTTCAGACCGGGAGAAGGTGACGGAGGAGACTGTGTGATAGAGAGTGACAGGTGTTAGGTGGGCAGGAAAACTCACTGGTGCCTTACAGCAGGGGCACTTCCTGTGTGCTTGTCCCATGAGCCAGCTAAAGGAAGCAATCACCAAAGCTGCAAGTGGCAGGAAGCGCCAAGGCCTGTCACAGCCATTGCCTTCTCGAGAGCTTCCCACCACAGCCCCGTGAGGGGAGACTGCTGTGGATATGATTTTCTGAGCCTGAGAGAGTTTTCAGCCTGTCAGTGGTGGATCCCTGTTCCCAAGGGAAAGTCTTTTGGGAAGCTTCTCTTTCAAGACTGTTTTTTGTAAATAGGTTTTGGTTCTGAAAACAACGTCACACACATGTTCTGAATGTGTTTTTCTCTTGTTCCACCAATGGGACCAGAGAGGTGGTTCTTTTAGCCAATCATGTTAACCTGTATTGGAACACTTTATAAAAAGGGTTGCAAACCCTGAAATGGAGGCTTCCTGCCTCATTGGGATCAAACCTCGCTGTTGTGATTTGAATCCACTCTTCTATTCTGTGTCCACTAATGGCAGGCTGCTGCCTGCCCGGCTCTGGGCAGGACTCGGAGCCTCTGCTCTGTGGTGCCTGGTGCTGGAGATTGGTATGGAAGTCCTGGCAGAGAGGTGATGAGGTAGAGCAGGGTGGGGACCCTGTCGTGGCATGCTCAGTGTTGGGTTTCTGGTCCCAGGGAACTGCTGGCCCTCATGGCACACCAGGCTGCTGTCAAGGAGGGCGGCTGGGAAGGAAGGATGTGCCAGCACAGCCGTGCCATGAGGGCAGGAGGGGCAGGTGTGGGAATTCTCTGAGGAGCAATATGCCAGCGGGAGCCATGGAAACTACTGCTGGGCCTGTGCTGCCAAATCCTTTGTTTTATGAAGGCTTGTATTCAATATTATGGCTTAATTTGATCTTTAAGTATTGTAATTAGCAGTTTTCTTAAATGTTTCTGGTAGACGGCTGCTCTCTGCTACTGGAGGCAAATGTACGCTGGGTTTTAGCCCATTGACAGCTGTGGGGTGTAACCCCTTCCAGAGCAAACACCCAGTGCCAAGAGAGAAATCTGTCCAGATCCCCAGCCAGACTGGGCAGGCTCTCCCACTGCTCCCCAACACTTGTTCTGGCAACACCAGTAATTACTTTTAGTGAATTATTTGCTTTACACAGAGGATACATCTCAGCAGAAAATATCATCTGACTGAAAGAAGCTTGGGAAATAGATTTTATCATCAAATTAGAATAAAGGGCATTTTAGATATATTTGTAATTAACTCAGCAACATATTGTCCTTGTTTTCTATTTTTTTGTGATTTCATATGATCTCCTGAAAAAATATTACATTGAAATTTTAATTAAATTAACGAATATATTATTTTGAATTAGACTCAACAGCTGCAAAGTATCAGTGAACGTTTTGGGCAGAAAGTAAGCATGGTACAGTATGACTATGACTGCAGAAGAGATTGTCTCATGGTTGGCATTAAAAGCCCTTTCTAATAATGCGGCTACACAAGATGGGTTTACAATACATAGAACAATTCAGATAACCAGCTGTGACATGCATAAACTTGAAAAGCTAAACCATGAAGACAGCATGGTATTTGAGGTTATATTTATGTTTAAAAAGTGGAAACCTCTTCAAAGTTGGTGACTTTTTTTTTTTAGCTGTCTTTTATAGATCATCTGAACAGTATTTATCCTGCCTTATGCACTAGGACAGAGTCAAGTGAATTCTGTAGGTGACAGTTCCACCCAAGCTGTCTTCACAATTTTTTTTGTTGGGAAGAAGTGCACATGGCCTCATCTTCTGGCAGCTGCAGCAGTTCAAAACATGAAGACAAAATAAACCAAAAATCTAAGGGGTGATTTTGCAGGCTAGCACAGAAGATAGAGGTGCAAGTTAATTCCCTCAAACTTTATGTGCCACTTTGGATAATCATTTAGGCCTGTTTCTCAAAAGAACAAAAAGCCTGAACCCCCATGACTTTAGTAATCAATAATCCTTATACTCCTAGATACTTTCAGGTTTGGACTTTAGTCTTTCCTTGTTTGCTCCTCACCTTATCTTACTGGGTTGCTAAATGCTCAAAGAACCCTGAGGCACTATGACAATCAGGGAAAAGATGCTAATGCTACAGAAAAACTAACCTCACCATCTGCTGTCCCATATCTCACACAGACTATTTGTTAATTTTCTGGGAATCTTCTGTCTATATAGCATGTGCTGTATACATATGTGCTTCTCAGAATTCTTTTATATTTTGGGGACTGGTGCACTGTATTCCTTCAAACTGGCTCTTAGAATAACTAGTTCCATCAAACTATGTATATATTATGAATAACTTATAAATACTTAAGACCTGATCCAATACATTTCTGCAGGCATTCACAAAAGAAAAAAACCCTAATACTGGTACTTTAAGATTTAACTAGATGTGCCTCAGAATTAATGAAATTTTACCTTTAGTGCATCTCCAGTACTATTGAGGTGATTACTGTAAAGGATATTGCTAAGGTGGCACAATTGCTGGAAATTGCTTTAATACACTGAAATCTTGTTTTAATTTTTTAATGTGAACTTTTTTTTCTTTTCCCCCTAAAATACTGTGTATTTGAGATAAAGCAATGTTGCAAGTTCTTGATTTTTTTTCCTTGGCACACAGAGTGTGTACTGGTTAATCAAGGTCAGCTTCAAGAAGCCAAGTGAAGTCTGTCAGAGGCAATATTTATGAATGGACTTCCACTCTGCTGTAATTGAAATGAATGTTGAGTCATTCTTTCCAGTAACTTCACGAGCAGACAAATGTGAGTTGACAGAGGGATAAGAGGCTCTCCAAGAGATAGCTCAAAAAGTGACCAGGGTTATATATCACTTCCTGAAATGATAATACAAATGCTAATTGATCTAGAGACTCTCCTGGAAGTCATGTAGCAAAAGCATGTTTTCATTTTTATCAGGAACTGCTATTTGCAGAGAGTGAGTCAAAGAGAGCAGGTGCACAAGTTTAAGATGCTTACTTCAAGGTTAAAGTACACAGTAGTTGTACAATCTTCATTTAAAAGGTTAAAGCTGGACTTGGATATTATCTGCAATAGGTCTTATTGAGTTACTTATTATGATATATAGTCCTATTTTGTGAGATCTGTTTGCAGTCGATCTCAGTAAAACATCTGCACTCTGCTGGGATAAAACAGAGTCACAAAGAATTAGGGAACACATAGGAATGGAACATATAACATTTTGACCATAGAATTTATTCAAGGCAGAAGATTTGGAATGCATTTTAATCCCTTTAAATTCTACACAGAGACTGTGAAAAATGAGATAAATGATGCTAATTTAACGTCCCTTTGAGTTTTTGTTTGGGATTTTTTGGGTTTTTTTTTGTTTTATTTTAATTTTGGTTGGTTGGTTTGCCTTCTTTAGAGTCAGTGGAATTTTCAGATATCTTGGTTTATTGAAACCTGATAAGCTTATATTGTTAATTGGAGCAAACTTTAAGTGACTGAAAAACTAATTTCCGTTAAGAAACAGCAATTATACTCTAGAACTGCTTTTTCCTTATGTCTGAGTTATGAAGTACACTCAAAATTCATATTTATTAAGGCTTGGTAAGGAGTATATTGTTAAATAGGCACTCCTCAAATAAATGCTAAAATAAATTCTAGAAGATCTTGAAGCACAACTTTACTTTCAATTCCTTTCAATTTCTTGGTCAGCTGATTTTTTTTTATTGATGGGGTCTCTGGATTTGTTTGGAGTTTTCAGAGAAATATTTCTTGCTATACTTTCAAATATTTTTTTTTGGTTCCTGTACAAATGCTATAAAATTCATAGATTAATATTTACTGTTACTTTGACTAAGATATGATAGAAGTCTGTTGAAGCAGCATGAGGACTTAGGAATAGGAGAGCATAATAATAATTACAATTATTTTCCATTCTCCCAAACTTGATATTCTAGGCTTATTTTCATTGTAATATCACTTACTTCCTTATTATCTCTGGATACAGAAGAAAAGTTTTTGCTGAGCTATCAGTCCATGTCATGGCACTTCTGGAAGTTAAAGTAGAAACCAGCAGGGTACCTGAAATTGGAAAAGAGCTGCTGTCCTCTCATTTCTGGCAGCTGGGCATGTGCCCATGGTACATTTTGCCTACTGTTTTCTTAGGGGGCTGCTGTTGGTCTGTCTGAGCTCCTCAAGGTTTCTCTGATTTAAACAGTGTCCTCTGCTTGCTTCTGAGGTTCACAGTCAAAACTCAACCACTGTTACTTGGGTGGTGTTGTGGGTTTAGAGCTAGCTAAAACTCACTAGTACACTTATTTTCTGTTGTGCGATATGATTTTAGAAGAAAGGAAAACGCAGGCTCAAACTTAGACTATAAGGAAAGTTTATTAACAAACCTAAAAAAAAAAACCAAAATGAAAAGGAAAAAATTAAAATGAAACTTTTAGAACACTTTTCCTCTTGCCCACCTCTCTCTTCCCTACTTGACAACATAGAACAAGATCTGCGATTTTTAAATCAATTATCACTTCTACAATAATCTTTCTTCAATTCGCATAGAGCGAGGAGTTTTCCTTTTCAACACCTTGGAGATATGTCCACAAGAACAGTTCCCTGTGGCTTTGCATCTTCACAAAACAGCAGCTGCCCGGTAAAGAAAAACTCTGCTGTTGTGAAACTCCTCCTATTTTCACAATTGAGTCAATGGGTCATTGTCAACTTATGGGGTGTCATTTTTAAAGATGGGCTGTTCAAAGGAAAAAGACTCACTTTACTAATTTCTACAATCATCTTCATCTCTAAAAAACACAAGTCTTTTTTTCCTCTTCTCAAAGCACCACTGCTTCTTCAAAAATCTGCTACCTCTGGTCATCTGTTACCTCTGGTCAAGTTCACACTGAACAGGTCACCATCTACCCATATTTATTTACTCTCATGAATTAAAGGAAATGCTGTAGTTATTATAGTCCATCTCCATGGTGTTACCAAAAGAACTGTCAGTCTCAATTCTAAGACATCTCCTCATTCCCTCTCTCTTCATTTTGATACTTAAACTCTTTCCCAACTGACCCGGTTCTGTTCATGTTGTCACCCTCTGGTTTTCTCTCACCCAAGAAAGGAATCGTAATCTGCGAGTCTCATCTATGCACTGGCAGGCTTTCACTCAGGCCGGCAGTGGCTGAAGCAGTCACGGTGATACATTGCAGGAGAGCTGAGCTTCTCTCTCTCTCTGCTCCGCAGCCCCTGGAGAAAGCCACGATGAAAACAAAAGGAAAAGGGGGGGCGGGGCCGCTCTGGCCTCCCATTCCCGTCCGGGAGCTGCTGGATTTGGCTCGGCATGGCTCAGGAGAATCTCAGCTCAGCACAGCCAGAGGCAAAGGTGATTAAAAGCAGAGCGTGGACTCCGCTCGGCTGGAGGGGTTCCTCTGCCTTTTCAGCCCGCCCGAGAGCTGGGCCGCTGGGTGGGGGGGCCGGGACCAGGCCGGGCCTATTTCCTCCCCCCCCCACCCTCAGAAGCCGGAAGCCAAAGAGAGCCAGCTCAGAGTTTCCCGGGCTTCAAAATGGGTGTTCACGGGGGTGGATCCTGACTCTGAATGGCCTACAAAGCTGTCAGTTCTCAGAACTGGACAGCCACTGGCTCCCTCTGAAGCTCCCAAGAGCCTCTTAAAGGAGAATTATTTCCGTAGATGTTTCCCTTCCTTCCTCCCCAATATTAACTAATGTCAAACCAGCACAGGTGGGATTTAACCATGTATTTCCTCCTTGTTTTTCAGCCACTGGTAACTGTACACTACCAGTTTTCCTATAGCTCCCCAGTTATCTTTAGAATGTTTTTTGAGGAATTGTCCTCTACCCATTATTTGGGTACCTACCTCACATTCTTGGAGGAGCACTGTTTCTTTGAGGGCCTGACATGTCTCTGTGCCTTATGACCTTACTTGGTGATGTCTTTGCTTAATGGGAGAGGATCCACCTGAATTTTTCCAGGTTGTAAAGGAGTGTTTATTTCTCTACTTCTTGTGTCTTATCTGCAGCTTCTTTGAAATTTGGCATAGGTGAGGACAAAATGTGGCTGTGCCAAGAGCATTTGTGCCTGTGCTGGGAGATGGTATAAGTAATCTTAATAGCACTGTTAGCATGTTTTATAGCTCTGTTAAAGAGCCTGTCATCAGCTGCTATGCAGTGTGGACAGGCAGAATCAAACAATATTTTCTTACAGGACAAATCTTTCTATCATTGCAATTTTTTCCTGTTTTTTTCCTCTGCCTCTTAGTTAAATTGAACCAAAATATGTAATTTTAAATATGTGGTTTTTTAAAAGTTTTATCTTTTCCCTATAGAAATTTGATTCTTAAACAAATAGATGGAAAATGATGAGGCAAAAATATTATGGCATCATGTCTGCTAACTATTTATTTCCTGTAAATTTCTCAAAGAAAGTATTTGATTACAAGCAGCACTGTGTGGATTTTAGGCTTCTAACATTTTTCCCCCTAAGTATATCCAGAAAAGAAGATACAAATAGTATATTTTTGTTTTCCCATGCTTTGTGCCTTATCAAATACCTGGCAAATTACATTTTCTAGATGAAGTAGAAAGCACTCTTTTAAGCATTAGTAAGTCATGTCAACCAAAGAGATAAAGCCCTTGTTTATCAGTTGCGGAATGGGAATGACAGACAAATTTTTAAAGATCTAAACATTTGCATGTGCACTTATTTCCTGGCAATGCTGGATTTATTTTTTTCATTTTTAATTTATTTTACTATTGTTTTCATTAACACATAAAGGTCATCTTAGGAATTTGGACAGTTCTTTAATCTGCTGAAACAGATGATTTTTGGGCCTGTGAATGTCAGAGGTTTAAAACTTTTTAGTGTGAGACAGAACCATAAATGAATGATCATTTTCCACCTGCAATGAGCAACATAGACTACAAGCAAGCTGTGTGGATATTTTGAAGTAATTTTTCTTAATGAGGGATTTTAGAGGTGTGATAATTTAGATGTAAATATTTTCAAAGCTCACCGTAAATATGAATTTGTAATGACAAGACGCAAGTTTTGATCTGCTCAATATAGATAGAATACACACAGATTAGTATTTTGAGTAGCAAGATTATCATATGCCGCCTCAAAAGCTGACTATAAATATTTATCTGCAATGAGTGATATATTTGAACATACATTTATTAGTTAAACAATAGGGGTTGTACATTTGCCTGCATTGTCACTGGCTATGTCTATCTATGTCCCACGAGCTCCTTGACAACCCTGTTTGGCTGCATCATGGTGTGACGTTTGTGAAGCGTTTGGTTGTGCCCAATGGAATTGTTACCTGTGATTGTCCCTTGGAACCCAGACTATCAATGCAAAGCCAAAAGCACTCCAGAAGTAGAGGATGTGGGAATCTTAGTTGCGGCTATGATTAGAAACCTTTTTATCTGGTGGGAAGTATTCCAATAAATAGTCTTAAACTTGAAATGTAAACCTGATTGTGCAGCTCTGTATTTGACTTCAGCATTTTCTGAATTCTGGATTAAGACAGACATTGCAAGAGATGTGATTTTGAACAAAAATATATATGAATGCTTTATTTTTCCACTTTATTTTTATGTGAATGCAGCTCAGTTGTAGGAATAAGCTATTAATAGTAATTTTCCAGAAAGAAAAAGAAAAAAGTGATGTTCTAGTCTGATATAGATTTTGATGATAAAAATCTGTGCATTAGGGGGCTAATGTTTGGCTCACTGGTTTATTGTAATTACCTATTTTCTACATAATCACGAATGGGAAATCTTGTAACCTCAGTTCATAATTTGAAGAATGGTAGTTTTCTGTCTTTAACTGCCAAAATTACTGTACTGAATGCAGTTTTATGGCATTGTGAAGATGTTTGTACAATGACATATATCATTTATAAAATATGTAACATGGGCCTTAGGGTTTTTTGTAGTAGAGAATATTAGGAGAAAGGTTTGTGTAATGAGTCTTTATTGCCTTTTCATGGGATTAATGTCATTAAAAACAGATTTTATAGATCATGTATGAATTATAATGACAAAAAATATTTTTTATATTAAGTAATTTGGATTGAGAAAAGTTTTTTACCCATTTTCATGGAGTTCATCATCATGCCTCTCTGAGTTTCTTAGCTCTTGGATGTTTACCAGCTATATGAATTTAGCACTGCTCCATTGCCTTAGGCTCTGTGTGTTTGCATTCATCTGCAGAGCGCAAAGTGGGTGCAGAACATTCCTGCTTAGAGCTGAAGGGCCTCTAGTCCACTCAGCACAAATGCAAACTGTTGCACCAATGTTCAAAAGCTATGCTTGAACAGGGCCACTCTCCAGTGGTGACACCAAGCCATACCTTGGGTTCCTTGGAAAAGGGCAAGGTCTTTCAATAGTGTGTTGCTGTTCCTGTTGGTAGGACAGAGATTTGCTTCAGCTACAGAAATGGAAGAAAGAAAAACCCATTTCAAGGCACTGCATTTGTTGGAGGTCTTATCTGCTACTCTCATAGGGCCAAACTGCATGACAGTTTGAAAGAAAATTCATTGCCATACTGCCTGTCACTATGGACTTCACCAGAAGTGTTTGTCTTTTAACTGTCTAATAATGTATAAAAGGCAATAAAGGAGTGTTGGAGAATTCTGTGGCTGTGATGTGTTATAGTTCCAGGCTAGAGATGATTTACTCCACTTGTTGTCCTGGAGAGCTGCTATGATATAGTAGCCAGGTTGCTGCTAAAACATCCATAAGCACTTACATCATTTAGGGTGGTATAACTACAATATGTAACTTCTCAAAGCACCTGCACAACTATAAATTGAAATAAGCTCCAGTCTTCTATCTCAACTTTTATTAAATTCATCAGTTTGCCCTGCAAGGGTTGAAAATCAGAATCTTGGCTATCCAGGGATTCTGTAAGAAACAATCTTTGTGCTCAGGTCCTGTGCCCTTCAGCCTGCTGGCTGTCATGGGGGATTCTGTTAAAAGTTGTCCAGTGACATTGTGTTTGTGTATGTTGATAAACAGGCATTGTTTTTTGACTGAGCTACCTAGCAATAATTCTCCACAAGTGAACATCTTTGTCCTCAGCCTGCAGACAGGAACTAGTTCCATATGACTTTCTTGAAAGAAAAAAAGGAATAAGAGCCTCTAGTTATAAACGACCTAATTCCAAAGCACCCACCAAACTATGGAAGAGAAAAATATCAATATTAAGCTCAGGTCAAAACAAATTAAAAAAAAGATAATTTTTTTTGTTGAGATCTTCTAAAGTGTGTGATGATGCTCTTGTTTGCTGCCTAGCAACCAAGCCAGCTTTAAGAGTTGGAAACACTGCCTGCCTAATCTTTCAAGAGTAACTTTCTACAGAAAAAAGAAATAATTAGTAATTAATAATCCTTAGTAATAAATCATTAAGGGATATTAATTATTGTAATAAGTTGCTGGCTGTTAATATTGGCAAACTGACAAATGCTGAACCCTAGACAGAAGGAGTAGCAAAAAGTTTATCTCATTTTTATGGTGAAGGCAAGAAAAGTTGCCTAGAAGCATTCCATTAGATGTACTGTAATAAGTACATGAGCTAAATGTGACTGCCCCTGAATATGGAAAGTGTTCTTTTTATAATTAGTATACATCACAGGTTGTGTGACTGAATGGAAAGGTATCATCTAGTCTAGTACTACAATACTTCCAAAAAAGGTGCAAGATTATAGTTGCAGTAGAACTGATTAGATGTCTCTGGGTATTCAGGCTAGAGGGTCCAAAATTACAATTTTACTTGGTCTTACAGATGCACTTACTGCTCATCATTCTATACTTTATTTCATGTCATTAGAGTTAGAAGAAGGTTTTTACTTTAAAGTATTAGTAATTCCCTGTGTGCAGTTCCATATTGCAGTTCCTGGAATTTCTTCTCTCATAACAGAAGCACTCCTGTTTCTGAGTTTTCAAGCTGCAGCTACACACCTCAAACAGCCAAACACTTGTATTTGTATTAATGTCTGTGGTACTTTCTAAAATTTTCCCTGTGAGTCAGTTCCACACAGGGTTTATAGAAGGCTTATAGTCAGCTGAGCACGGATAAGGGTGGCTGACTGTAGATGCTCACATTTCACTGTGTTGGGGATGCTCAAGAACACAGTCTATTTTAAGCATATGAGTTTGCTAGGCTGTGCTGACAGAAGAAAGATGCCTTTTATTCTAATCCAAGTGCTTAATTTTCCTTTTTAATAGTGTAAGTACAATGGTGGGGAAACCTGCAAACTGCGCTTCTTATTTCAACACATTTTTTCAGTGGTAAAAGTAACAGTGCAGTCAGTATTACTGCATGTAGACAGAAGGCTTTTCCTGATAACTGATGGGGAGGATCTTGACCTATCCTTTGTCAAATATCACGAGTCAGGCTACCTGATTGCCATCAGGCTGCATGCCTGGGTGGGCGCCAGGGTGGTCAGGTAGGGTATAACAATAGCCATTCATCACACCCAGCCTGTCTCTCTTCTCTGTCAATAAGATAAAATGATCTAATACAATCAACTCTACAGGAGACACAAGGTTTGCTGGCGTTTTGTTCTTGGTGGAGAATCTTGTAAAAACAAGCACACACATCTACCCACATTTCCAGTGTGGTAACTGATAGCAGTTATATTCACAGACTAAGTTGCTTTGGGGTGTTTGTTTTTTTTGTTTTTTTTTTTTACTTTCCCCCGTAGTGGTGGTGTCAGAAAAAAACCAGAGATGTTTGTTTGCTTATTGCTGTATTTCCACTGCAACAGATAATGATGTGGCAATGACAATGGTGCTACATGGCTTCTGCCTTTGATGGTGATGGAAGGAGCAGAATAAAGGTAGGTAGAAGTGAAATTCTCTAAGATAGTAAAGGCCTGTACTAATCCTAAGAAAGATTACTGTTTGAATTAAACAGGCTTTGAATACTTTTCTCTATGATGTTTCTGGTAAATTTTTGATTAGGTGTTAGCTGTTTTGTTGACTTTGCACATGCTTGGCTTTGTCTCCTAAAATTTTTTGTCAAAGAACTGCATTCAGCTCATGAGACTTGCAACACCCATGTTCTCTCAGTCTGACAGGAACCTGCATTTATTTAAAATGAGGAAGATTAATGTAACCACATCTTATTTGATGCCTGGAAGCCCTGGATGGTCCTTCAGGCCTTTCTGTACTGTGTGAGCAGATTTGTTCAGAGAGAGACTCTAGAAGAAAACCTTCCATGAAGAATTTAGAATTCATGCAGATAGTCAAAAGAAAGATATTTTCTTCCATGATTTCCATAGTGAGAACACAGGACTGTCAGGTTTAGTGAGTTCAGCAGCAGCAGGGGAAAATATCTGTCACATGGTTGAATACCCCAGAGTGATCTGGATAGCAAAAAGAGATTTTCTACTTTGAGTGGTGGAACGCACAAATAATTTGTCTGAGAACTCATTATTAGCTATTTAGAGAAATGAGAGTACTTAAGGGTCTCTCTTTTTCTTGTATTTTTGTTTGTAAGACATGTATAAATTCTGCCCTAATTTCTTTCAAATATTCAACTTTTTTGTATTTTTTATACTACATTTTTTCTTCATACTGACAAATAAAACAGGTCTAAGCTTGGTTCCTTAAAGAATATCTTTTAAGAATTCCTAAAGAATATCTTAGAGAGCACAGTGCCTTGAACTGTACCTTTTTATTAAAATGAAAGACATTCAAAAAGCATTATATAGCATTCTATATATATATATATAAAATACCCTGATATGTATGCATTATACAGTTATATCTTTTCATATAGAATTGCCATATGAAAAGTGTATACGCTGGCTGTGAGTGGGGTTTCTTCAGCTTCTGTGAAGCTTTGGCCATTTAGGCCACCTAAGATGTATATGTTTGCTGTGTCTAAATTTAATTTCCAAGACTTTGACTGCAATTCTTATCTCTTGATAACATTTTAATTAATGCAAGTGTTTTAAGGCCAGTAGGTACCACTGCGATAATCTTACAGTTTTCCACAGCTGCTAGATAATTTTATCTATATGAAGTCCATAATTTCTAATTTTGTTCAGCTCTAGGCTTGTTCCTGTTGAAATTAAAGAAAAAAAATTGCCATTGATTTGAGAACATCATCTGGATGAGAGCTGATATATCTGTCATTCTGCAGAGCAGTGAAATTACTGAATGCATTTGAAGGTGCTTCATGTTTCCTCTGGTTCTGTTAGTTTTGTTATGCTTCACTAGCCAGATTCTCCTTGGATTAACACCTAAAATTAAGTGTGCTCTATGTTTTTAGTGGTGTGTGTGGGAAGCCATCTAAGTACAAGGAAGTTGAATAGCGGGGGAGGGAGGAAGGATAAAGAAAAATAACTGGTAAAAATATGCAGCCAAATAAACCCTCCTTATATTTAGAAAATAGTAATTTGGGAACTTCTCTCCTTGCCAGTGCTCTATTACAGTGACAAGAATTTAAAATGCAATGAAATCAATAGGATATTTATTTCAAATAATTCATCAAAAGCAGAATATTTTACATTAATTTTCAGATGTTAAAACTGAAGTAAATTTGGGCTTGAAACAATGTGTCAGTTTTTTTATTTTGAAAATGTTGCAGCAAAATTTTGATGACATCTCCTTTTTTCTCCCCTCTTTAAATAAAAATATTTGCCAGAGTGGTTGCAAATTTGAAAGATGCTGATCAAAAAAATTTTCTTCTCTTCTGATGAAAAGTTACTTAGCATTTATTCGAGTACCAGAATTTCTTAAAAAAAACTTTCTATGACATGACTTTACAGCCTACAATTAACATTACAATCTATATTTGAGGCATTAGTATTTGAAGTGATCTATTTAAGAAGAACATAATTCTAAATATAGTTAAGTGTTTATCATAATTGTAATTCTGGGGTTGTGTTTTTAGGTTTTTAAATTTTTTTAAAATTTTGTGGCTGTCAGAATTTTAAGGCAGTTCAGGTATGTTGCTCATTGAACATAGGGTACACTCAGTTTGTGTGCTTTTTAGTGGCTACAGATGGATTTCTTCTCTGGGGTATCAATAATATGGATATGCTTTAACCCATTTTTGTTGAGCTGGGCATGACTGATTTGCCTACATTTTTTTCTGAGTGCAAAAGGAAAAATCCCACTCTTCTGCTTTTGAGCCAATTTTTCTGCCAACATTCAGCATCTCTCTGCCTTCTTAGTTTGCTTTTGGAGAGGTTTATTCTGTTAGCTTTGCAGTCCAGAAATGCTGTGTAGGGAAGCCCCATGGGGGCATTGGAGCCAGTGTTGAAGCAGTGGTGGGGCCAAGGGGAGCCCCACATCCTGCCAGGAGGGAGCCTTTCCCTCACTCACTGCCTCCCACAAAGTGAATTAAAGCGTGTGTGCTGCAGGAAATGCAGCCAGCCCCGTGTTTCCCAGCTAGGTGTTGTGCTGATGCTGATCAATAACACAGTATGACCGACGTAGGTAATTGTGTTAATGAAGGCTGCAGTACAGAGGCTGAGCAACTGAGTTTGTTTTCAGCAAGCCATGTTGTAAGGGTTAGCTCCGTCCAGCTGGAGCATATGGAAAGCTAACTTCTTTCTGCTGGAAAAAAATATAGGGATTCCTGTTATACAAAATCCTTACTTAGGTTATGTTGATGTTTTAATGTACTTATTACTTCCCTCACTCTCAAATACCAGACATACGAAATACTGTCGCAGTTGCAAAAGCTGAGTTAATTATTGGAATACTATTTTCCATAATATACATTATATATTCAAAGATTTTAGATTTTCTAGATTTTAATTTTCTTTCTGCCACACTAAACCAGCATTTGAATGTTGAATTGTAGAAGATGAAGCAATATTGACAAAACTTGTCTGTTGGATAATCTGTTTATACAGGGCTTGTTATCCTAAGTGGCTTTAATGGCATGCTGCTGACCATGTGGAGATTCAGGAGAAATTGCTCCCACTGTGGGAAATATGATGTCTCTCAGTGTCTCCTCAGTAGGATGGTTCTGTCGGACTGCAATGGGCAGACAGCACCATTAGTTTTTTTGCCAGTGAAAGCCTGTGGAGCTAAATTCAGTCCTCTATGAAACAGGCAAAACGTCTTCATTGAAGGAGTCAGTAGATTTTTTTTTTTTTCCTAGTAACATCTGGTCTGAATCTGGCCTCTTGTGATATAGTGAAATTTGAGGTAGAAAGAGGAAAGGCAGGTATCCCAGGACAGGCAGTTCAGAGACAGTGTCAGAGCTGACCCTTTAACCTGAAAAGGAATCATAAATAAACATAGATTTTATTAAATAATTTTTGAAATTGAGTTTTTTAATAAAATGTTTTCTCAAAGATTTGGAATATTTGGTCTAATTTTTAGCATACTTCTGCCAATTTATAACAGCCTCTTTGTTCTAGAGTTGATATTAGAAAAAAATTGCTTATGGCTTACTTAGGAGGAAGTACAGTTTTACAGTTTAAAGCTTATTAAAAGTGTCAATACAGACAAGTGGTGCATACTCAGAAGCTGATACATGCTTGAACTTCTGGACATGTGCCAGATAAATTCTTCTTACTCCTGCAAGGTTAATATATTCAAATATCTGTAACCACATTGGGCGCTGACAGTGAGGACAGTCTATAAAAGAAAACGTAGAGGCAGAAGAGTATCTTGTTCATGAGATGTTTCATAGCTGCATTGCTGTAGGATGCATTAAACCATGCAGGTGGTGCAGACAGCCTGGCTGTGTGGCATTATCCCAGCTCAGTGACAGGGCTGGATCTACCCAGTGGGAGGGTGCACTGAAGATGGAGCTAGATGAGGCACAACAGACATACTGGCAATGAGGCAAAATCCTATGAGATATCAAGGAAAAATGCAGCCAGGCAACAATCCAGGGTCCAGGGAGGTGGTGGTACCTCCACCCAGAGAGACACTCAGAGCTCTACCAGACGGGAGCTTTCCCCAATCTTTGATTGTTCTCTGACCCTGCATTTAAGGCTAAGACTATGCCCTCTTGTTCTCCAGGCAGCAACTGACAGACCAAGAGGACACAATCTTAAGCTGCACCAAGGGAAATGTAGGTTGGATATTAGGAAAATGTTTTTCACGGAAAGAGTTATAAAGTCTGCCCAGCGAGGTGGTGGAGTCACTGTCTCTGAATGTGTTTAAAAAAAGACTGGATGTGGCACTCAGTGCCATGGTTTTGTTGAGGTGTTAGGGCATGGGCTGGGCTTGATGATCTTTGGGGTCTCTTCCAACCTAATGGTTCTGTGATTTCAAAGGGCTGACTTCCATTATATCAGTTTTTATTTTTCTCTCCTCATGATGTTAGCATGGTCATGCAGTAAACCTTCTGTACCTCATTGCTTGCATTTGGTGGGCATCACAAATAATTTCAAACAAAACAGAAAAAGCAATACGTTTTTATACTTACATATATATAATTATATATTTTTCTATAAGAAGTGTTTAAATTGAGACCTTATTTTCACTAAATCAATGCTAGAGACAAGACAAAGGAATCCCAGGTACCCAGGCTGATCATGATTAGCCTTTTGTTGTGGATAAGCCTTGTGTGTCTCTCACACTGTTCAGCAGCTGGCATGGATGCCTGCTAGTGTAAAAATACATTATATTCAGGATGAGATTTACTGCATTTGCTCATTTGGGGCAAATTTGGCTATTCCAAGCTTCTAGTTTGTGATAAATCATGTTTCATGAACCTACTGCTTGGAAAGAAAAGGAGAAAGAGGTAATGAGAACAACAGTATTTTTATGTTTGGGGGATATTTAAAGTGATGCAGTCTGACTTTCATTCATAATGTTCATTCTCGCAGTTTCATAAGAAGAATGGATCACAGTTTTGATCTGGTTTAAAATGAGCTTCAGTTGATGAGGTCGATATAATGGTATAAAACTGAAACAAAGAAAGTGATAACATTCATCAAGAGAAGAAGGAATTGAGTTTCCAGGGGATGCAGTCTGCCCTCTAGCTCAAGCATTCCATCTTGAACGGATTTTTTTTAATGTGATATGATTGCTAATCTGAGTCACAGCAGCATCCATTAGGTTTGTTTTGGAACTCTAAAAGATGCATAAAATTCAAATCCAGATGCAGACTGGTCAAGAGTTATAATTCATTCTTCTGTTTAAGAATCGTAAAAAATGCCACTCATAAACCTTAGATGTTTTATCTCAACAAGTCTGGTGTGTTTATGTTGATTCAACCAGCACAAATAAATGAGATAGTTGTGTATAATTTGGGGTTTTACTGAGTGTAAACCCATAGCTTTGTGTGTTTTTAAATGAAGCTCATTCAGTAAAAGTACAATCTAGAATTTAAGGACATGCCATGTCCTTTTATGAACTATTTGTGTTTCCTGCTTAATGTATGATGTCTGTGAAAGGGTTAACACACACAGAAATACAGCTTTCATGGAGAGAAGGGGTACTTGGGACAGAGATGGTTCAAGGGGGAGTGATGACTTGCCAGTGTGAGCTTCTGGTGATGTAGTGCTTTTAACATAATATCTTTTTGGAGGGTTTTGGCAGAGGATCCTCTTGTGGCATCTGACAGGGCAGGAGTTGTCTTCCTCCTGCTGCCAAGTGTCGTTTCACTTACACTTAGTCAAATTAATGTCTTCCATTTAATACAGTGAACTGGTTTTCTAATTTCTCTCATGAAGTCTTTGACACTAGTACTGTTAACAGTAGACAAACCCTAGAATTTGTTCCAAGGGTTGATCTGGAAACCAAAATGGAGACAAATAAAGGCGAGAACAACCTGTTGCCCTCAAGCTTTCTTCCTTTACGAGCGGTAGCTTTCTTCTTGTGGGACTTTGCATTGTCTTGCCTTTTCAGAGCAGTGCTGTGACCAGCTTCTGCAGGACAGCAGTGACCTTTGAGTGCAGAGTTTGCTGGCACACATAATATGCAGGCCCTCACTAACTCTGATGTACTGTGCACATATTTGAGATGAAACATCAATATTTTCTTCTTTCATGGCAAAAATGCAACAGTTTCCAGTTACTGCTTACAAATACCAAAGTGCAGCAGAGGCTCCAATTTACTTTTGGAGTCATTTCCATTTTCAATGAATCATGTCCTTTTGTTTTGTTTTTTTTTATTAGATGAGAAAGGCCAGCAGAGGCCAAGTCCCAGGGAACTGGCATGCTAGAGAAAAGTTATAATGAAGACATGTTCTTTTCCACTAAAGTACCCAGTGCATCTCTTTGCAGAACAGCTGAGCAAATTATTGAAAATATTGTAGCCAAAGAATTCCTGTTTCTCATCATATATTAAGTGACTACTGTAGAATTTATGCTTGTTCCATTCCTTGGCCCTCCAGCAACTGCACTGTTGTTAATTTGCTCTGTTAATTTGGTAATATAACTCTGCTGTTAAAAATGGTTATATTTTAGTTGAATATAATTGACTGGCATTTTTAATGACAGACATAGGATTCTTCTTCCTTTTGGATAATGTGGTCTGAATAAATGTGAAAACTAGGAAAATAAACAAATTTGCTAGCTTTTACCATGTTGTGTGAACTGTTAAGAGGCCTTACTGGTCTTCCCTAGGGACTACTGTCATATACTTGTCTATCAGATGCTGAGACCAGCCTTGATCTGTGAAATGATGCTGCCTTTTGCTTTCTGTTTCTGTGAATTGCCAGTTTCTCAGTAAAATGTGTGTCTAAAAATTTCCCATATGCATTTTGAGTCAAAACAGATCTCTGGAATATGTAAACAGATATTATTTTTCTGAAAACTAGTAATTCTTTGCCTGTATCTGTTCCACTGCATCTGGCTAGATATTCCCTCCTTTGTGCTAGAAACAACATCTGTTTATGGCCACATGTTCATCTGTATTACAAAGCCCATCTAGATAAGCTAAATAAAATAAAAGAAGCTAAGGAAAAAAACCCCAAAAAACCAACTTATCTGTGCTGTGGGGTTTAAAGAGGTCTAGCTAAGTGTAAGGCTGAAACTTGGGACTTCCTTTTGATGACTTTTAGCTCAGATGCTTTACTACAAGTTCAGGGGGCTGTAGAAGATGCTGACTGACCTCATTGAGGACTTTTTTCTTAGTAAGATGAAACTGAGTATTTCAAAAGAGTTGAAATCACCACAGGTGGATTAGGGCAGAACACATTTATTCATCTATATTAGTTTTTCTAGCTTATAGTTAACCTCATTTGAAGTGACTGGGTGATTTAAAGGAAAGGCTGAATTTCCATAAATATTTTCCTTACACTTTACCATAACATCCCCCAACAACCTCTTCCCTAAATGGTCCAAAGTCTAAGAAAGGATTAAAAAATCATTAAATGCAATTAATCTGCAAAACACAAGGTCATCTTTTTCTTCCTTTGGAGGTCACCTAGCCAGTGTTGCTCTCCTGTGCTTCCATGGTTAATTCTCAAAGCCCAGCCATCTTGTGAGCTCTGTCAATTGAACGTCTTGTGGCCTCTTGTGGGTCTTGAGCAGCTGTCTGAGCTTCTATTACAATGGTGAGAATTCAGAAAAAGTGGGAGTAGAAGAAAGTAGATTTGATCTAGTTCTCTTTTTGTCTAGTTCATGCCCCCTGCTTCATGTTTATCCACTCATGTCTATCCACTGTTAGAGAGAGAATCTTCTCTCCAGTTTTAAACTGGAGCAGTTGCATGTTCCAGATGTACCTGTGGAATTTCAGGAGACAGTGATGTATTTCAAATCAGCAAGATTTCAATTCTGCCTTTCTTCAGCCCCTCAGTTGCAAATTCCTGATCTGATTCCTAGTTAACAGTCTGACTGGAACATGGGAAGGAGCTTTCTTCAGCAGCTGCATGTGTTTTAGTGCTAATTCTTATAGATGTAGCTTCCTGCATATGGGCAGCTTATGAGTATTATGAGTTTTATTTTCCTAGGTAATCAGAGTTGCATGATAATTACCTTAAGGAATTAAAAATATATTTTGAAAAATTAAGGTTTTATTAAGACATAGTGAATAAATTTATTTACAATAAGATTTATCAAGGATAGATACTAGAAAATTAAACAAGGATGGGAGGTGGTCATGACTAGATTCTCAACTTTAGCCTGGAAAACTGCTTCTGTCTTTCTACAGAAATGCCAGGCTTCATCTCTGAAGTGTTTTGAGGTGCTTGGAAATTCCTCAGTGAGGATTAGATATGACTATTTCAATATTTTTAGGTTATACAAAACTTATCAAATGTGAAGTAACACTGACCTTACCCCTAGAGGGCCTGTATATCCGTGTATCTCTTCTGTGTATCCATCTTATGGGAAAGATCCTGTGCAAGAGCAACATGTTATTGTAGTAGTGTATCAGAAATATTTGAGGCTTCATTGCCATTGAGCGCCAGGGGCCTGTGCTCTGCTTATTGCTCAAGCAGTTACAGCAGAATAGCAGCTTGTTACCAATTGCCTGAAAACTCCTGAAACCTTCTGCCTTTGTTATTTTAATCTTTTCTTTATCTTTATCTTTATCTTTATCTTTATCTTTATCTTTATCTTTATCTTTTCTTTTTCTTTTTCCTTTTCTTTTTCTTTTTCTTTTTCTTTTTCTTTTTCTTTTTCTTTTTCTTTTTCTTTTCATTTATTTTTTTTATGGCTTAGTATACTAGAAAAATAGGATGTAGGGGGGAGAATTTGCAGGCTTTTAGCTCTGTGTCTGAAATTCAGTAGTTCCATATTGGGGATGGTATTGCATTACTTCGGCTGTTAGGTTTCTGTGTAGACACATGTACATTGACTGCAGTCTGGTTTATATCCATTCAGCTTACACCTGATTAATTGCAGAAAGCAAAAGCCCCCTACAAATACTAAATAGGGATAAGTGAAAACAAGCTTTGTTCCATTTATGGGCTCCATGTGTTCTCAGATCTGCCTTCATGTTTTGTCTATTTTTTTCCCTAATCAGCAATTTGAGAGTTGTACAGCAAATTAGGAGAAGAGCTTTCAACAGCCATAACTAAACATGAAACAGTTATGATAATGAGGTGCCTTGGATCCCCTCAGATTCAGAAAGAATGGGAAAAAACTAATTTCCTGAAGACTTTTCCCATTCATTCTGCATAATCTCTGCTAAACCTAGTTTCTATTCTCACAGGAGATTCCCCATTCAGCACATCTGCAGAGGTGTGCAGTTACTCTCCTGTGTTACAGCCCAGAGCACCTTCAGCTGTGACTTCCACTTCATCTCATCCAATTTAACTCTCTCCAAGTACAGAAGACTAATAATGAGCAGGTTGCCATAAGTTTTTAAAGAAGCAGCAGGAAACATCTTAATGCAACTGTCAGTCTGTGCACGTACTGTGGGCGCTTGCTCTCTCTGATAGCCTGGAGCTTAAAAGCACTGTTCTCTGCCAAGGGAGAGGCAGCTATCTTCAATCTGGCATCTGAAAATGACAAAGTGATCTATCAAGCAGAATTAGGAGCACAGATCCTTCCTGTTCTGTTTAGCTTTGTAATTCAATCTGAGTCAAACCAGAGGCCTGGCCTGAGGAGAAGTTCTCCTTCAAATCTAATGAAGCAGTCCTCTGATTTACCATCATATAAACATTAATACGTAAACTTCCTATGTATATAAAAGATAAAAAGACATATTGTATCTGACAGATACAGGTACTTTTCAGGGTATGCTAATTCTGAAGCTCTCCTTCTATTTGATTAGTCTTCGCACTCTGCAGGCTTTCACAGCTACCTTTCTATTTTTCCATGCAGTACAGAGATCCTGGCTGAATTCGTACCCTATGCCTAGGCATATTCATGAAAACAGACTTAAAAGTATCACATAGACCTTTTGAAAAACTTCTCTGGGCTGCCAGTAGCTTGGAAGATTTGAAAAGTCTCCTTATGACTTCATTGATTTTTGTCATGACCATTCTGTTTATATACAGAATATATTTGTCTGGGAAAGGAACTTTGTGTTTTCTATACTAGATGAATGGAGTCTGTAAGACTATCCAGACATTCTAGTTGGGGTTTGTTTTGGTTTGGTTTATTTGCTTGTTTGTTAGTTTTGTTGAACTTTTTGTATGTGTTGCCAGCTTGATAAAATACTTGGAAGTTACAATGATAGCATGTATGTAGATAAGACACAATATGTAAAGATGCAGTAGAATGTGCATAAGGGAGGAACTCAGAATTCCTCAGCTCAGCATAATTTTTTATCATGCCCTATTTCTCATCCTGGAATGCTGCTTCATACCTGCTGAGAAGTGCTGTTATAATTATGAATGTATTTATGATACATATTTACTTAAGAGGCTAGAGGTAGTATTACTGAAATACAGCATTTAGTATTTTCCCCCCAAAACAGCTCATGAAAAAAAAAAATCATTGACCAAGGATACTTTCATCTGACTTCAATGGCTTTATTTTTCATTCTGCCTTGTTTCTCTTCTACTCCTGCTTCTCTGTGTCATTCCTGGTGTTTAGATTTTAAGTTTTCTGGTAGAACTTGTCTCTCATCTCATATCTGTCTAGCACATCACAAAAGGACAGTAACTTCAGAGGGATTTGTGGGTGAAACTTTTAAAATTATAGAAATCTTTCTGAAGAATAGTAAAATGAGTATGTTCCTTTCGTTGCTGTTCAGTATCTGGTAAGGGATCAGCTAAGGAATAGAAGCCTAAATATGTGTGAGTTCCTCCTGTGGACCCACTTAGAAGGTTAAACTTATTGTTAGGGCTCCTGTGTCTGTTTACTGCACAAGAAAGTTTTAAGGATGAAGATATAAGAATTCATTACAGATGCTAAAACAATCTTAAACGCTCCACAGCAATGCAGTGGAAATAATGGCAAATAATAGAATAGAAATGCTTTAAAAACAACACCACTGATGAAAGAAGTTGTGAGTACCTTCTAAAAAGGGGACAATTTGGCTGAAATCTTAGGCTGGTAGAATCTTCTTACAGTTGTGCATTCGTGAGAAATACAGTTTAGTTGTTCATTTTCCACTGAAGTTCAATATTGGTGCACAGCCTTAAACCAAACAAACTCAACAAATCTCTCTTTGGGCCATTTGACTTCAATAACCTAACTTGGCTGTGGAGAATTTTTCTTACAACAGCTAAGCTCAGGGTGAGCACAGATGCCTGAGGCATCTGTTCCATTCCCTACTTTAACCTCTGCTGCTTTCCCAAATCCTTTGGAAATTTTGAAAACTGAGTTGCCACTTGGAATGAAATTGGATGTAGGAAAACAGCACAAGCAATAAAGTACAGCACAGTAATGCATGCATTTCATGCAAACTTCAAGTTTCTCTAGCTGACTTGTGGCAGTCTTCAGCAATTTCCTTTTATCATCGAGCATAAGAGCTATTAAAAACTGATATGAAAATGAGGTAATGTCAGTTAATATTACTTCTTTAGCAGAGAACACAGATAGAAATGGAATATTCCTTTTCATCTGTGATGGGAAAGGTTCTAGGATTTTCTCTTTTATTCCCATGTCATTTTGCCAAGTAATTTTCCAGTAATTCAGGAGCTGACAGCTGTGAAGGGCTGTAGCAGGAGCAGCGTGATGCTCTGACAGCTGGATGACTCCAGCATAGGCAGTAGGCCAGTAAGGGCATTGCAAAAGTGTCCTGATTACTCTTGTGAATGGGGGCAGCAGACTGATTTTCCTCTGTAGATTTCTGTCAGTCTGATGTGATATAGAAACCACTGGACATTCCTCTGCATCCCTGGTTTTATTCCACGCTGCTCATGTTTGTAAAGACGCGTACTGACTAAGCTATCCAGATGTTTGGTGTGTTTGGGGCTGTTGTGGTTTTCTGTATAATTCCTCTGGTCAGGTATATTTGCTTGATTCTTGGAAACACAGCAACAGATAGCAATGAGAAAGAAAACTGTTTTTCTTTGCTGGAGTTTTCCTTGGAGATAGCTTGTGCAATTTGAAGTCAATGTTAGAGAGCCATGGTGTTAGACCCTTAGCATTTCCTATGGAGAAAGCACATGCACAGATCTCTTCTTCCTCTCAGCTGTCAAAAGCAGCTGAGCTGAGATTGCATTGGAACTCTGATTCGCATTATCAGAACACTGTGTAAGAATCACAGCTCATTCCCTTTTGCTTTCCTGGATTGATTGGATCATTTAGTTGTTTTATACTCTATTGCGTTTATGCCAGGAATCATGTTTCTAGCTATTCCTAACAAGCCAACCCGACTGAATGAGACCTGCTTGTCATCAGTAGATTCTAAGCAGGCACATGTTTTATACATCAAATCTGGAACATTTTTAGTGTAGCCCTCTTCAGTGCAGAATCAGAAAAATATCTTGGGTTGCTGTTGGCACTTTCATTCCTTATTGTAGTCGAAACCAACAATTGTGTAACTGTTCCAGCCTGGAAGAATGTGTTAATTGACCCAAAGCCCAGAGGTGCTCAGGGTACAAGCAGCATATAACAGAGAGGCTTTTCTCTGTCAGTAGATGAATTGACATCACCACTGAAAACAGTGCCACAGCATCAGTAGTGCCACTCTTCTCTCAGTCTCAGACAATGTGGTCTAGTCCAGTGCTACATTAACTTGTTTCTTTTGGACACTAAAGAACAGCCATACCAGGAGGGAAAACCAAGCCTTCCCCCCTTCTCCATAGCCTTGGGCTAGAACATGTATTATTAGGAAGGAATGATTCATAAAAATAGCAACCATTCACTGGTAATGGGTCTTCAGTGGTTTGGTTTATTTTGGTATTCTTTTTTCAGTTCATATGAAAAACATTATTTCATTTGTTGGTGTCTTTTTTGGCACCCTGATGTGCTCAAAGATTTGCCATATTTGGGAGATTTTCTTACATGCAAAAAAAAAAAAAAATATTCTGTTCTGCCAAAGTTCAAGTTCTTGCAGAATATGAGATAATGAAAAATTTCAGTGAGGTTCCCAGATTCCTGTAAAACACGAACAAAAACACTGTATACCTTAATAATCTTGCTCCTGAAAGGGTTGAACTTTCAACAAGGATTGTTGAAGACAGGCATCAGTATGCAAAATTCATCCCAGGTGGCAAAGGCATAAAAAGACTGAAACCAGGGGTCACAGAATAGGAAGTACTGAGCAACCTTAATAATAGGTGGTGCTATCAGACTTGCCTACAAATAATCCACACTGTCAGGAAACAAATGGATATTCTGCGTTCAACATTCTTATGAGTCAAGAGTAAATGGTTCACCAGATTTTAATTTTTGGTGTGTCTGCAGCTTTGTTTGAATATTATGCCTGTATCTGGGACCAGGAAAAGTTAAAAGAATCCTTTCACCACTGGGTGCTCTGTGACAGCCAACTTGCCTTGCACAAACAGCTGAAATCCCCTAAGTGTGTTTTCAGAAAAGTTGTTGCACAGCTTGAGAAATTGAGGCAATGAATATGCTTTAGAAGTTTTTGGGAATGAAGGATGTCCACAAAACACTGAGAGAATTGATGTTTATTTAAAAAATAATTTGGAAAAGTAGGTGTGGATTTTGCTTTTTTTGTTTGTTTCAGATGCAGGGAGAGTTTATACCACTTGCTGGCAGAGGGGGCTATCTGTCCATGGTTGGCAAAACATCCTCCAGTCAGGAAACGGAGCAAAGGAACCAAAGTCACTTTCCAGAGTAGTGTGGTGCACAGGGCAAGGAAGCAAGAAAAACGTGAGTTAAAAGTGTTTCAGTGATTTTGACGGATATAATGGACACCCTTCCTTAGAATCTAATGGAAGGGGAGGCAATAGTTGACCTCTTAGATCATAAAAGATATTTACTAATCTTTTCCCCAAACAAAATATTTGTAAAATGCAGATACAAAGGACAGTCAACAAACTAATAGAAAGTGTCAAAGACCAACATTTCAGCCATCATGAAAGGGTAAACAGGAGCCATATAGGAGAAATTCTAATGTTGATACAGTTTTAAGGCAGTTACTTGGTAGACTTATTTGATTCTTCAAACCTATTCCTGAATTATGCTGATAAGGCCAATTTGAAAGCAAAAACCCTAGATTCTTAAGTTTCTACTTCAAGATTCCAAGAGCAATGAAAGATATATCAATGAAACTGGGTTAGAATGGTTAGAAATCTTGTCTGAGGAATGCTGTGGAAAGTGAAAATGTTAATTTGATGTGTGCCTCTTATGTTACTTTGGAAACAGAGAAAAAAAAAATTTTTTTACCAGCAAAAATAAATAACTGATAAGATGCCTTAATAATGAAAGAAGAGAGATGAAACTTGCCATAAACAACCCAAATTCAGCAGAAAACCTTCTGTGGCAGGTGAGTATCCTCATTTGAATACAGTACTTTCTTTGGGCTTATCTGTCAACTCATTCACTATCCTGTATAAACTAGTTCAGTCTCAATCTAAGGATGAAAAGAAGTACCAACACCTTCTATCAGGAAGTAAAGTAGCTGGAGAGAATGTAAATGACTTGCAAGACTTAACTGGGAGACCATGCATCCTGGCTATGCTGCAGCTCCAAAGTGCTCAGCAAGAGCTGGTTGAGCTGGCTGCCCACATATTTTCCTTTTGGGTGTTTCTTTCCCTGCTGGTGAGTGATCTGCCTAGGCTCAAGTGTGCTTAGGTGTGTGTGCAGGATACTGCAGCCACAGCAGGGGTGGTGCAATTAGGCTACTCTTGGCTGGCAACCAGAGCACTGCAGTTTGAAAATAAGCTCTACTGAATTTATGTAAGGCACACATTTCAGAAGTAAGACACAAGATCTGTACATTTGAATGCACTGTCTGTATTTCTTCTGTGTGGGGTGTAAACTCCCCCTTTCCTGCCCCATATGTCTATGTTAGCTAAAGGCCACAGGGAAACCCACATAATTAAAAGGCACTGAGGTCATGAGCTGGTTATGAGGCAATTTAGGTTTCTTGTACAGGCCTGCTGGGTCGATAGAGATACAAGTCTGCTCTCGATAGGAACAATGATCTTCTTTTGTAAAACATGAAGGAGAAAAACATGATTTAGGAAAGCCTCACTGAGGCTTAATTGCATTTCAGAGATGCATATAGCATTCTGTTTCACTTCAGGATGCACAGGCCTGGTCCTGTCACCACTGAAGTATTAAATCTGAGATGTAAATCTGAGATTAAATCTGAGATGTATTACTGTTAAAGTAGCATCCCAGTTGAAAATAAAATCTGAGTAACCATTTACTCAACTAAAAATCAGAGCATGGAAAATACTGCTTGAAAAGCTGCTCATTGCTATGAAACAGGTCTAGAGGGGAAAAACCCCACAATTTCCTGAAATTCCATTTGGCTTCACACCTCTGTGATTCTCAGAAATCCCACAAGGAGCATGTGCTTGGTTCAGCTGACTTTAGAGAGTGAGCATGTGTGAGATGGCAGATTTTAGTCACTCAACTGAGCAAGGTCATACAATCAATGCGAATACAATCAATGCATGTTTATCAATCTCTAGAAGCTCCGAAAGTATGTGGGCAACTTAAACTGTGTAGCTGCTTCTGATGCTCACCATTTTTATCATTTTTCTGCCCCAGCCTTGCTATAGAGATAGTAAAAAATGTAACAATGCCCTTTGAGATTAATAATTATGTCAATTTTTAACATTTACGAAATACACTGATACTTCCATTGAGCTCAGTGTTTTTCTTTGTACATCCATAAGCAAGTCAGATGCCCAGAGGATGACTTGTGACTTGCAAAGGAGTCATAACTAATTTAGATATAACTTTATTTATACATTTTAACAACTTATTTCAGATTCTGTTAAAATATTTTAAGAGTATTGGGCAAAAACAACAGAATCAATGGAAATTTTTCCCCTTTCTTTGTAACAAAAAGAAAATTCAGATTTTAGATTGTGAACCTCTTATGAGAAAAATGAGTCCTTAATTTGGTCCTTTCTAAATGAAGAAAAATAGCTGAAGGAAAGGAAGTGCAGACTATCCGGATGATGAAATTTCATCCCGGGGTTGACATTTTTAGTTAGCAAGGAACCAAACAAGATCAGGTCTCCAGTATTTTAAATTGATATCCTTTCTGTTTAAATTTGTTGTATTCAAGATTTATAGTCTTCATTTAAAGTATATTAATTTACCTCCATCAGCCATGAGTGAAAGACTAATATAAAGCCAGTACAGTTCAACAAAGTCAGTTTTTCTTGCAGGCTGAATCTGTAGCTTAACCTAGCCAGTGGATTTCAACCTCATGGCATGTCATGTGATGCATATGATATGGTTAATTTTCTTTCAGCTTTTTCTGCTCAAGATGCATTTATAATCTATAGCTCAACTGTTTATATTCATTTTTTCTTGAGAGTAAAATGGCACCCACCTGTGACAAACTGTGAACCATGGATCATGATCCATGATTCTATTTAGTGCAGCCTGTCAAAGGAAAAGCAGCACACACTTTGAGTACTTTAAATAGCGTTACATGGAGTGGTGATGTCCCAAGTCTCCTGAATTCTAACACAGTTCTCCCTACGTCTTTGTATGAGGTTAGATCGATCTGTTTCTCATTTAACTAACATCTGAGTCCTTCTGCAGGTGCAGGATTTGTTTTGATGTACTCCCTTGATCTTGACCCATATCTGAATAATTATTGGGTAGAATCTTTTATAAATGAGCTAATCATTATACATTAAAACCCATTAGAGTCAATTGGTTTAATTCCCAGCAGAGCTAGTTAAGTCCTTATCTGTGTCAAAATCTTCACAACAAAAGGACTGCCTGTAGCAGGGATAAGCTTCCCTCCCCTTCCCCCCTTCTGATGGTACTTTTAAAGAACCTCCTATGCAAAGGTGGCCGTGTGGAATTAGCTGTGAGAGCAGGTGTCAGACTTGTCAATAACTAGCTAAATGTCAACAGTTTGGGTTTTTTTAATCTTTTAAATGAACCATGGCAAACATTGATACAAGGGTGCTAATGGCAAAATGATTGTAAAAGCACCTTGCCAATGTTTACAACTCCATGAGCAGTATTCCAGCAAAATTAGAGGAAGTAAAATCTACTGCAGCACTGGAATACTCAGTGCCTATCTCTAATCCTGTCTTCAGAAGACGCTGGACCTACCATGCACATGCAGGTCAGGCCTACAAAGCCCTACTGTCGTTTCTGAACTCCACGTGCAGGACACTGCTCATCCACAGCCCAGCCAGCTGCCTGTTTGGTTTAACTCAGGGATTGGAAATGATGATGCAAGACAGAGTACAAAAAATATATCTATTTTTTTAATGGCATTTGTTTAGTTGTTTGAGAAAAGAAACAAAAGAAGGGATTAGCGTACCTATCATATTGAACAGCTGGGATGTGAACATTTATGATGTGATAAGTGTCTGAAAATAGAGGAATAAAAATCATGTGTTATAGTAAGGGATTTCACACAATAAACAATAGATAATTTGAGAGTTTCATTCTGTTTGGTTGGGTTTTTGTGAAGTGGGATGTGGTTGGGTTTGTTTTTTTAAGGGGTTAATAAAGAATGAGGTATTAATGTATCTTGTTATAAATGCAGAATTAGGAATTGGTAACTGATTTTAATGGGATAGTATGTTTTTTTCTGCAGTATCTAGAACACACATAAATAATATACATAGTTGGTTGGATGCAGATTTTGAGTGCTAACATTTCTGCCCATAACCTCAACCCACATATGAAGGAACTAAATTTCTTGAGTGAGATTGGGGTCATTCAGCCTCTGTGCTAATTTATTTCTTGTCCATTGCCAGGCAGACATTGCCAAGTACAGTGTGTCAGATTGCATGGCAAGAACATGATATGTTTTATCAGGATCTGCTTGCCAAAGCTAGTCCACATAATGTTTTGAACTGCTTTCAAACTACAATTCCTAAGAGACGGGGGAGAGTCTGGTGCTCTAATCTTTCTCATTGGTGACTTTTTCTGCATATTTATTAAAAATATTCTTAAAATAAAACCAGAACTTCCCATTCATACAGGAATACAACATTAATTATATTATAACTCTCTGATAGTATTTAGCCATAGGCAAAGTTGGAATTTTATAACCTCACTTTCACCAAATGAATGTTGCTGGGATGATGTAGAGCTGATTGTTATTTAAGTTGGGAAAGATTATATATTCCATTTATTGAAGTGGATAGGGAAGTAAATAAGATGAGGGTCACCTGAACTTAGATATATACAAATTGCAGCACAGCTAATACCTGGAAAATTATTTTTTTTCTTTATCAAGACAAGAACAAAACTAGAGCACACACTCACTTTGGTGTGCATTTTCCTGCATTTGTTAAGCTAAAACATTTCCCTTATATGATGGCTTAAGAGGGAACAGAAGATAGAATTCTGGAAACAAGGAGTCTTCATAATTCATATTTTTTAGCACAGTGCTGCTGTGAAATGTGCACAAAGATAGTGCCCAGTAAATGCCTGTCAGTGGTGGGGGAGCAGTATTTGCCCCAGCCTTGCTGTAGGTCTGCTGCTGGTCCCTCCCTCTGCAGGCAGAGTGGGCTGTGCTGCACATGCACCGCGACAGAGCTGGGCTGCCTGTGCACAGCCTGCCACACATCACAGCGCAGAGTGGCTGCTCTGATCCCTCTTGGGTTTATGGAGGTCAGCCTGACTGAGAATCAGAGGATTTGTCCTGACATTACAGCTTTCCTGTGTTCTCAGTCAGGAGCAGAGCTAAGAAAAATTGCATCTACATTAACTGTAGAAGAATTTTCTGAAGCTGTCCTAGAGGGCATTAAATCAGTTGTGCTATCGATTTTGTAGAAAAGACAGCTGCAGAGCAGATGTAAGGACTGTGATAATCAAAATCATTAGCTTCAAGCTTGAGATAATTCAAACTACTTTGTTGTATGCTAAAACAGAAGAGAAAACCTAGTGAATTATCTAGAGTGCACAGCTTAAAAATCTTGTTTATGTTGCTCTTGAAAGACCTGGACAGGAAGATGAACGTGTGAATATAATGTTTTATATATATATATATATATATGTATATGTATATGTATATTATATGTATATATTGCTTGAGAGAAGAAATGGCTCAGAATAACCATAACCCAATATCTCAGCCCTGTCATGTAGCTAGTTATAAAAACTGCAAGCAGTATTTGCAGAGTGGGTTTTTAATTCCTTCTCTGAAATTTGTGCTTTATTAAAATGGGGTTGTTTATTTTTTTCAAATATAAACTGTATTTTCAATAGCTACTTACATTTTGGATAATTCAAGATTAAAGCCCTCTCATAATATTAACTTATGGAAGCCCTGCTTCCTTGTGTATCAGCGTCTAGACATAGGGAAATAAATGAGCCAGTTCAACACGCTAGATTTTCCCAAATGTCTATCAAAGAACTGTCTTTACTTTCAGGACATGGTGGCTAATTATGGCTACAACACAGACAATAATGAGGAAATGACTTCACCTTTTATTCACTATCTGAATGGAGACCTTTTCCCAAAGTAATGTTTTCCATCTGGTCTGAGATTTCACTGAGCTGCTGAATCAGGGAAGCAGAAGTAAGAAGTCTGATGGCTTTGCAGCCTGATGTTCTCATTGCAGTATGGAGAGAGTGTATTGCACTGGGCTGAGTCAATCAATTGAATATACAGGTATGCTTGGTTTATGGGCTAGTGTGGGATAAGTGTTTCCGACTTGTGTTCTCCTGTGGGGTATATGGGTGTAGGGAACAAAAGGGGAGGACAGGACAACTTTCTAAGCTGTAAATTTTTGCATTAAACTTCTGTGTACTGATCATTCTCTGTACTGTGGTAGAATTTATGGAGGTAAAGTAGTTTTTGAAATACCTGTGTTCCGAGTTAAAGCTTATGTGGGGTTTTCTTAAAGTGTGGAAAGCATTTTGGACACTGACAATATGGTACAAAATCGTTGGTTGGTTTTTGTAGCTTAGAGGATGGCTCTGTACCAGATGACAGGTAAGAATGTCCATGCAAGTATGAAAAATTTTCAAATAACTGCCTTGAAAATGGCAATTAGTTATAAAAGGATATTATGTAGATAATAACTTTCTGATGGGTCCTTTTAGGGAGAGAGTTAGCAAACTGGATAAATCTGTTAGAATTTTCACCTGAAACTCATCCTATGTGTTGAAAGCATCCCAGACGTCTGGATAGTAATGGCCTATACTGCATTGTATATCAAGAGTGAAATACTGGTGTACTTAGAGAAATGTCTTCTAGCCACCCACAGCATTTCAGGTTTCTGTGACCTTATTACCATTTCTCTCTTCATGAAAGCTGGTGATGAAAGTGCACTCAATAGACCTCTTACCATTATCCAGCCTGTTTCCTGTGATCTTCTTAAAAGAGTTAGGGAGAATTCCTAGCTGGGAAATGAATCTTAGGGTTAATGCAGTCTATCTTATCTCAGATCCCACTGGGAGAATAGGCTTTCTGTAATTCAGCTGCAGGTTATCCCTTCTTTGTGCAGACAAGATGGATGGGGAGATAGAGCTGCTTGTTTAAAAAAAATGACCAGAGTAGGTTTTTGGAAGACAAGAAAATACTTGGTTCCAATTGGACACATGAGTAGAAAGGTTTGAGTGTAATAAATGGGGCATTTTTAGAAATGATCGTGTTTTATTTAAAGTAATAGCTTTAGAGAAATAAGGAATCTACATTATTGAAAGCAATAAAACCATGTTGTCAGGGTCTGAATGTAAAACCAGGTTCTGCCTCATCCCCCAGTCATTACATCTGTTAGCTATCTCCTGATTAAATAAAAGCTCTTTTAGATTTAGTAACTTTGCTCTGGATATTGTGGCATCACAATCCAGGCATGTAATGGTTTTAATAAATTTCATTTATAGAACCAAACAGAAAAGCAGTTGCTGGCAGAGACGGCTCTGGCTGCAATATGTTAACTCTTTGGAAACCATGTGTGTCTGCCAACACATGCCTGGAGCCTCACCTACACCATTACAGACAACTGCAAATAATTAATATGGGTGTTTTAGGTTTTTGGTGTGCTTTGTGTTTTGAGGTTTTTTATGTGTGCTTTTTTTGTTTTTTTCTTGTTGTGTTTATTTTTATTTGTTTAATTAGGATATGTAAAGCAACTGTATAGTGCCTACAGTTGATAATACACAATTATACTTGTTTTCCCTTTACATTGCAGGAATTTTTAGTAAAGATAGAATTTCTTATAGAATATAAGTTTACAGAAAAATATTAACCCAAGTCTTCTTTTCTTCCTGGTGTGTTTAAACCCCAGCCAGCAAATTAACACAATCCATCTGCTCACTCACTGCCCCTTGGCGGGGTGGGGAGAGAATCAGAAGGGTAAAAAAGTGAGCAGACTCCTGGGTCGAGATAAGAACAGTTTAATAGTTGTGCTCCTGCTCACTGGCAGAGCATGGGAAGCTGCAAAGTCCTTGACTTAGGGTCAGCAGTGCTCAGCAACAGCCAGACATCAGACATCAGGGTGGTATCAGCATTGTTCTCAAACATGGAACTAACCACTGCACTCCACCCAGTTACTAGGAAGAAAATTAACTCTATCCCAGCCAAACCCAAGATTTTAGATTTTCAAAAATCCCAGAGGACGCAAGATAAGAGCAACCTGAAAGAACCATGTAATAGTAAGCCTATTCTCTAGACTTTGGACCTGCCCTGGAGCTGACTGTAAGCCTATCACATCTGTGATAAAACAACACATCTGTGTTTTAATTTTTTTCAGGTAGGAAACAAGGCTCTAGATCAAATAAGCACATTTTTGGTACTAAAAGGTAATTTTTGTATGATCCCAGTGAATGATTTCTAAGTCTATTTTGTGTAAATCTACAGAGAATATGCTAACTTTCAGCTACTTGGCTCTAAACTCAGACTAGAACAGGACAGATGTGTAAGTGTCGAGGTTGCCAGTTCAAATTCTTCATGTTGGCCAAAGGTTTAGTGTTGTGTGTGTATGCATTATTATACCTTATTATTCATTGTGTGTGCTGCAGATAGAAGGAAATATATCCACTAGAGCAGAACCATCATTTTAAGAGTAGCTTCATTATTTTGTGACAGCAGGAAATTGCAAGATAGCAGTAACTTTTATTCATAGGTGTTATTCTCTGTTGTATAGCAATAGCACTGGGAGCAGCCCTGGGCCCAGGCCCATTCTTGTGCATGTTAAAACCTACTTATCTGATTGTTCCTTCAAGAATTTTGGAGAGGGAAAAAACAGAAATTATTTAGAAATTATTTTTAGGATACACAAAAAGAGAAAACAAGTGAAGTGTGGTAAGAGACTGTGTTCTTTTTTCCTCTCAGATTTCAGAATCAGAATTTGTACAAAGGAAAGGTCTTCATTCTTACATACATATTCCTTCCTCACCTTCCTGTATATGTTGCCTTTTCAGGGACAATGTTTTTAGGGTGAAATCCACCTCATAGAATTTTACCTTTAGGTAGTTTATGTTCATAGATAACATTGATGGCTTCTGCTATCACTGCTTACAAGCAAGGTATTACACCTTGCTTCCACTGATGACCCCAGGGAGTTGCGTGGCTTGCTTGCATGAAATTATTGGTATGTACTTAGGAGATGGTGGGCTTGAAAAGACTCTGCAAAAGGACTTCCCTTCTTGGAGACTTCTCCAGTGTGAACTGTGCTGATTGAATAACAATCTCAGGGAACGAATAATTTATTTTCCAAATGAAATTTGTTTCAATGTATTTGCGGGAAGAGTGCTCTATGTTCATCAGAAAGTTACATCTCTTTTAATATTGCTGTTTGTACATGACTTCTGATGAAAGAGATAACATTATTTATGAAAAACGAACAAAACAATTGCTTTTCCATTGACATGTGTAAGCTTTGGGTCAAAGCTAATAAGAAAAGCGTGATTCAGTTTTAGGGATTGGGCTTGGGAGAGAAAAGTAGCAGAAATAGAGTCAGATAAACTTTCACCTTTCTGAAGCAAATTTTATAGTCCTTGCATCTATCTTCTCAGGGCTCTCAGACCATTAGAGTACTTTACTTAACAGTCTAAGTCGCTTTGTGGCTTCGGAAGTATTACAATTATCTTTTAAAGAATAAGAAGTTAAAGTGTGTTTTACTGGCTTGCACACTAAAAAATAACATTTGTTCTACTCGAGTCAAATTAGAGTTCGAGATTATCACCTCTTTTAATTTGGTTGCCTCAAAATTCTTTATTTTTTGGAAATTCAATATATACAGCTAAAGATCTCTAAAGAAATTTTTTTTCAGTTTTTGAAAAAGATATATCTTGGAATCTATAATTGTCATGGCGGAGGAAAAAATAGAGAAAGCAATGATTGATTATGAAGAGAAAAAAAATCACCTCTTTCCCATGCTACATGTTATATTGATCAAAGGCTCATTTATCCTTCAATGGTTTATGCCTGCTTTTAAGTCAAAGGTAATTTTGGTGCTGCTTCGGTGGCAAAAAAGATCCTTTAATGGCAGTCTGATTTGAAAGCTCACCAACCTGTAAGACTTAACATGAAAATAAAATTAATTAAAATATTCTTTTAAATACCTTGGCAAATATATGCTGTTTTCACAATTTCCATTGCTCTTCATCTTGCTTTTCCAGTTCTAAATTAGGCATTCAAGACAATTTTTATCTTTCAGCTCTTTCCTGTAGGCAGTGGACTACAAATACTTAATGAGTGCTGTACTACTGGATGGCTCTTGTAGCCCAAGCAATCGTGGGTTTTGCTCTCTTCTTAGTGTCAAGCAACTGGAAGCTGCAGTAAATAACTGGTGACTGCTCTGGCTTTCAGGAACCCAGCAAGAACCTCTGCGAGACATTATCTCAGTTGTGAGGGACAGTCAATAGAGTTATCTGAAGGAGAGTTTCTTTGAAAAGTGGATCTCCTTTCACTTTCACCTCAGCAGTGCCAAGCTACTGCTCTAATGTCTGGAAATTACTCCAGTGACTGCAAAGGCCATAACAGTCCAGACTGAGAAAATAGGAATCCAGAGGTTGTACTTTCTGTATTTTGTGTCTGGGTAAAAGATGAATAAAAAGAGCCTAATCTAGAATTTGTACTTGTTTGCTATCTTCAAGGCATGCACAGCTTTATAAAATGCAGGAATGAGAACTTTCATTAAAAATTTTGTAATTGTATGAATAAACCAAAGATGCTTTAAGAAAGTGGTAGATGGAGCCATGGGGGAAGGAATTGGCAAAAATAACGAAGTGCATGTACAGAGATCTTGTGTTGCAGCTCTTAGGATGCCTAGATATGAATTGACTTGAATCCAGTCTGAAAGTGGAGAGACAGTCATTGACCTTTTCAGCTGTTTCAGACGGAGCTGCACTGTGACAGCGGTGTCCAGAAAAGATGTGGCAAAAAGACATGCTTTGCCTATGGGCAGGGTCAATAGGCCAGCAAAGTCAGCCCAAAGCTTGTCAAGATGGATTACATATCAGAAACAGCTCTTGGGTGCAATTTCTTGCATATTTTAAATAGTATTTTATGATATGGGTTTCTTGTGTTCGTAATGCAAAGGCTGATTGTGGATATTGCTGTACTGACAAAGGCTTTGATTTGAGTATGCTAGCTGTTTTATAGGAAGAAACATCAGTTAAAATCTCATGTGTTTTAATTTTCCTTTGTCTGGATCAGCACAAAGTAAAGTAGTCTCTAGCACTTTAGGTTTTGGGGTTTTTTGTGATTCCACCTATTTTTTTGTTCTGGTATCTTCCCCTCTTTGTGGTGCATACTATCTCTCTCTGTAAATTCCTAACTCAGTCATGAATGGGTAGGCTGCCTGGTTCAACTTAACAGCATACATGATTTTCCTTTTGATATTCTGAATAGGTTTGAATCTTATTAAACAGAATGAAGTTACACATTATAAACTAATGCAGTAAAACTAAACTAGCAGAGGCTACACTTTGGTCCTGAAAGTTTGGGTCAATGCATAAATCAGCTATGGTAATTTTTTTTAGTATCCTATGTTAGAGATCTCCTATGAAACAATCACTACATTGCAAAATTTTCACATATTTGAAAGATGTTTTAATATTGAGCTGCAGGTGAATAAAAATGTCCTGGCCAGCAAAGAGACAAACGCAGCCATTTGCATTTGGTCAGTTGTAGCAGTTCTAGACATAGGGCCCTGCTGCCTTCCATTGACATCTTTCCTTCCTTCCATCATATAAAGAAGGCGCTATACATGTGCAGGTCCCCTATGCTTCTCTTCCATATGACAAAAGGCTGTATTTGTTGTGCCACTGTTTATGAAACAGAGACACTGATGTTGGAAATGAAAAAGGAGTTAGGCCATACAATATTATGGTCTAGTCTAAGCTGCCAGTACCTCTGTGTTAAGTTGTAGCCCATTGAAGTTATGAAATTTGGATTCTTCTGGTTAATATGCTTACGGTAGGCATATTTACTTTGTCAGAATTGTTCTGACAAAAAAAAATTGCTACCAGCCATGTTGAATAATTTTTAAAGAACAGACGTAAACAGGGTAAACAAGAGTTTCTGCATAAAAGGATTTAGGGTTTTAGTTGATCAGAAGTTGAATTTGAGTCAGCAATTTCATGCTGTTGTGAATACTGAACAGGGGTTTATAAACAAACATAGAATCTGCATGACACATGAAACAGCCTTGCCCTGCTTGGCATTGGTAAGGCATCAATAAGGATCTATCTTCATGTGGCCCACAGTTTCATAGAAAGATGGCCTGATTGGAAATTCAGAGAAGAGCAGTGCTGTAAGTAAGGAACCTATTGAGGAAGATGGAATTTGAAGTCCTTATGCTAAAAAGGAACTTGTAAGCAACCCTCAGAGGTTTGGAGAGACAGAAGATAAGGAAAGCTTATGGTGGTAGAGCACTCTGCCATTATGGATGCTCTTCAAGAGAACAGATTAGAGAAACAATAGGAGAGACAGAGGCATGACAAGAGAAACTTCACAGCTTTTCCAATAATGACCAGCTCTGGTACTGCCTACAGAAGCACAGCTGAACCAGAATGTAAGATTATTTTGTCAAATGTAGCTGATAATTATTTTTATTATTTACTGACTAAACTCAAGAACTTTGAGATGACTTCTCTGCGTTTTATGCATCATTGAACTGACTCATGCAGTTATGAGTTACCTTTCATTGGAAGGGAGACTACTCCTTCAACAGTAGCAATGGCTGCTGCTTGTTCACTGGGATTCATGTACCTTTTAGGTATGGTAGTGCTTCTATCCAGAGCCCTTTGTTCTTTAGTTGTCTATTTCTGTTGTCTACTTTACAGAGGAGTAGAAGGTAATGATTACTTTATGCATATAATAAACCTTACTATAAATCTTCATGCTGCTCATCAGATTCTTCTGGTATTATTGAAGTCTGCAGTCATCCATGTTTGTAAGACTAGTGTATATTTAATGTGAGTGTTGTAGATCTACCATATTTCCATTTCTTCATATGCCTGGCTGGATATACTGTACAGTGAGCAGCCTTGATAGACTGTTATCAGGGGACTCTTAGAAGGGAATAAAATGTTTTTGGAGATTTGAATCCCTCCCCTTTTGCCCTGATTTCCTTGTATCTAGGCTGTAAGGGAAGGTAGCTTTGTGTATGTAGTTCAGAGGCAGGTTTTAAAAACCCCAGCAGCTTCCTAAACTACTTATTTAAGAATTGCCCTCTAACTTACTTCCAAGTGAATTGTGTTGCTTGCTGTTTTGGCTCAGTAGGAATGTGATACATCCCTGCCAACTTCAGCTCAGGAATTCCTGCTTCTGAGCTTTGTGCTTGGAGGTGTCAATATTCACTTTGTCAGCTCCACCTGGTTTGAAAATAACATAAAGCTTACTACATTTTCTTATATCTCAAATCAGTATTAGTTTGCATGTGAACAATGTGGGGGTTTATATCTAAACTAATTAACAAGTCAGGTGATAGGAAGATGCTAGAGACCAACTGACTTGTGCAAGCAGGTTGCACTCATTTCTCGAGGAATTGCAATGCACACCTACATTAACTTATACCTGACTGAGGCGTTTACAGGAGATCCCAAATGTAAGATAGCGATGTGTCTCTACATAGTTCTTCATGACTGCTTTTGCTGGCTGCTGTGAAGCTTCCAGGAAGCAGATTTCACACTGCTGAAGTGATTACTTCTGTATTACTTGTGACACTTAGTGCCTATGGGCTCCTTAAGGAAACTCGTAAAGCTACTGGCTCTGCCTCATTTCATGGCTGCATGTGCAGAGAGAAGCTCAGATGCTCTGGGGAGAGAAAGCTGATACCTGCCCATACAGCGAGGAGTTGAAGAAAGCTTTAAGGAATTAGAGAAGTTCAGGGGAAAAGGCAGTGCACCCAGTAACTTCACAGTTGTATTTTTTATCCTGTTAAGTGTTTATCACTCTCTAGAACTGTCATGGACTAGAGGCTGGATGGTTTTTAACAACAGGAGAGTTTGTAGTGCACAGTTATAATATGTAAAGAGCAGTCAGGATGAAATATCTTATATCTTGATTTGTGTTTCGTGCTTTCTATTCATCATTTTTTGCGAATTGGATTTTATTCAAATGAAGGATGGGAAACCTGTTTCTGGAGAAATCATACAATGAAGTATGGTGCCTGGTTACTGCATTGCTTTTGTACTGTGAAATTCTTAAAGGTCTTCATAGTAATGTAATCAAGTGAGGGAAGATAACAATCAATTTGAGTTTCTAAAGTATAAAACCACTAGTATTTCCTTGTTGTTCTATTTAATAGCTTTAATAACAAACTTCAACTTGACTTATCTTATAAGTCAAAACAAGACTGTATTTTAAAGGTTTATTCCAGACTAACAGATAAGAAAATATGTAATATGTTCCTCTCGACCAAGGACTCATTCTCAAACATTTCATTCATGGTCCCTTCAGATTACACTCAGAATATTTCTGATGGTGTTTATTTTTCTTTTAGTTATCAACAGCTAGAAAAATAATTGTTCCTGAGACATTTAGATCAGGATTCAAATGAAAATGATGAGATGGCAAAACAGAGAATAACTCTTATTTCAGTTTTAGAGTTGTAACTTAAAGAGAATGTAAGATTGGTAAGCATGAAATATCCTTAAATGCAAATTTGGCTTTACTTTCTGTGTTCCATATGCTCTTGTGACATCTTGGTATCTGTCTAAATTAGGCTAATAGCATTGGCTTTTTGAAAAAAACATGAGAAATTGTCCAAACAAAGAGCTGTAAAGCCTTTTTATACAATGAACTTTTCTGGCTTCTTAAACACATGCAAAAGTACTGTAATAATAAAGTCCACATAATGTACAACAATTAAAAGAACAAAAAGAATGTACTTACTTCTGTGATTTATCCATAAGAATGATACAGCATTTTTAAACTTAGCTCTGATTCAGAAAAC
Source organism: Anthoscopus minutus (assembly GCA_013399455.1). Classification (NCBI taxonomy): domain Eukaryota; kingdom Metazoa; phylum Chordata; class Aves; order Passeriformes; family Paridae; genus Anthoscopus; species Anthoscopus minutus. Next base: position 13,858 of record VWYI01039452.1, on the reverse strand, counting down.
TTCTTGGAGTGAATAACACCTATCCTGTGATCCCTTCACCATCAGCGTATACAGCTTATCAAAGTACTGCTTTCTTTTTGCTCCTTGAAAACTAAATTTCTGAGAAGTCATGAAATATTCTTAATGGAAGAGAAGATGTTTTTATGCAAATACTGTGGTGCTTCACAAATACCTCCTTTTCTCCCCTACACTTCCAAATCTGATGAAGTTTTAGCATTAATTTGATAGAATACTTGTTTTTTCTAGAGAGTAAATTTTCTTTCTATATGAATGAAACTTGTGGTGAATTTAAATAACAGAAAATGGACACATTGCATGTAAGTTTCCAATATAATTTTTTAAATATCTAATTCAAAGTATCAGCATGAATTTTTGCTCCTTAAAAATAAAAGTCAGATAGAAAGGATTGAGTGTGAACCCAGGTGCAAGTTTGGGGCGAGGATCAATGTGTATGGTTTGAAAGGTGCTGTCAGATGCTGCTTAATGGGGAACACAATTGTTGGAAACATCAATCTGCAGCTGAATTTATTTGGCTTTCAATAGGGGATAGTATTTCAGATAGAAACACTTAATTGATAGTATACAGTAAAAGTGGCACAGTAAAAATGTCTGGCCTGTGTGTTAATTGCTCTGTCTGAATTAACACAACCATATTATTTATTGGAATACAGTAATCAAATCTGCTGCTGACTGTTACAAAGGGGGGCCATTTCAATTAACAGGCATTGCTCCCAAAGGGGCAGTAAGGGAGAAGTAAGCAACAGAAGGGTGCAGGTACTCAGGGCAGAAACTGTAAATGAGAGAATGGCTCATTCTTGCACCTTAAGGTGTGAAAGGACTTACTCTTTGAGTCTAAGTGGTCATGAGGATAGTTTCTTATATCATTTGTTGTATCATTCTCTAAGGCTTCTTGTTGGCAGGTAGTCCATTGGTATTAGTAGCAGATGTCTTTGTTTTCTTGTGGGTAGAAATCAAATGCAGCAAAACCCAGTCAATCTTGGTTCATCCACAGTATCTGGGTTTGAAAAGTCAGGTGTCTGTTTAAGGAAGGCAGAAACCTTCCTTGAAATTGTAGACCACCCCTGCCCCTTTCCGAATGATTATAATCTTGAATCAAGATGTTCTCAGGCCGAGATATGGGGATAGGAATAACAGTTCTTTACTAGGGAAATTAAAATAAAAATGAAGTAGTACAAAAAGAAAGAAAACCAACAAAAACCAGTCACAATACAGCCTGACACCCTGTTGGTCAAGGTATTGGTAGCAGACTGATTAAATGGTGGCTGCAGCCCTCCTGGAGGGACAGATGTGGTTCTGTTGAAGCAGTGATCCTGCAGAAGGGGGTAGTTTTTCTGTGGAGGTCCAGTGGTGTAGATGGGTCCCGTCTCACCTCTGGGAATCCAGTGGAGAAAGGCTGGTTGTGGTGTTCCATGTCTCAGATTATATCCAGGTAGGAATGCTTGGCTCCTCCCCCTGGGTGGAGCATCTCCCAATGAGATGATGTAATTTTATCAGTCATGCAGTGAGACTCAATGGCCCATTAACAGAAGATAACCCCTGAAGGGAGGATGGGTCCTGGAAGACAAAGAACACTGCCACACCTGGTTTCAACAGATGGTAATAGAATAGATACTTTTGATCACATCTTGCATTGCAACCCAAGACACATAGTTACTGAAATAGGAGCCCAGATCCATTATTTGACTTTCTAAGGGTAGCAAGGTGAATTTACATCTCCTGTTGCTTACCCATGTAATGTTTGGATGGTGTTGCCTGCTGTATGCCTTAGGCTTGAGGCTGTTCTCCTTTATATCCACATGGACATAATGAGTCAGCAAGAGGGAGAGACGTGGAGTAGTGTACTTCTCTAGTAAGGACTTCCCCAAGAGTAGGAGACTCATTTGCTTTGTATTTCTTCCCTATCCTACTGAAAGCATCCAAAACACAAGGAAATTCATAATCCACTTGGAATTTGTATTAATGGATTCTTTTTCAGACTGCTAAATAAGAGAAAAAAAATCTTATAGTTTTTTGAGGCCAGCATGAGGTACCTGTTGTCAAAGTAACTGAAAAAATTGTCTCAATGTAAAAACTGTTACCTCAAAGATGTGATTGCTCATAGTAACAGATATGACTACACTACTAGAGTTTCTTTCTTGCCCTTTTTTTATGCACACATAATAGGGTCTTGGGAGATGAATTGCCTTAATAGTTAGTGTTTGAGCATTTTAATGCATTTTTTGTTTAGTTGATTTGTTTTGGTTTTGATTTCTTTAATAGGTTGATTCAGAATTTTAGGATTTTCAGAACTCCCGTGATCTGATGAGTGCATCATCCCTGAGCAATGTATTGTGTGGCTTGGTGTTCTTAGTCTATATAAAATATTTTACCCCAAATATTTTATTTGAATGAAATATTGTGTGTTGTCAACCCGTGTTACATTGGGCTAGGGGCTTTACATGAGGAAAAGTTATAAGCAAGTGCAAACAAAACCAAAGTACACACAATTAAATTTACTAATTTCCCAATCTAAATGAAGACTCTAAAATATCAGCATATAAAAGTCCAAAATCATTGCATCAAGGGAGGTGCTTATAGTTTACGTATTTTGACCAAGACACAGATAGCTGTAATGAAAAGGAGATCTCCAACATTTCAACATATCACATTGCTGAAAGAAAGGTGATGTTAAGCATAAACTTCAGAGAACAGATGATAGATTTCAGAGGGGAGGTGATAGAAGATTTGGTGACTGAAGTAGAAATCCAACATTATTTATGGGAACTAAGTGTTTTGGAACTGAAGAAAATCTGCAAGAATCAGTTTGCAAACCTCCTGTTTTCTACGAAGACACTAAATCATAGAATCTGGAACAGTCTGGGTTGGAAGGGACATTAATGGTCATCTAGTTCCAATCCCCCTGCCATGGGCAAGGACCTTTCCACTAGATCACGTTCCTCAGAGTCCCATCCAGCCTTGCCTTAAACACTTCCAAGGATGGAACATCCACAGCTTCTCTGGGAAACCTGTTCAAATGCCTTGCCACCCCCACAGTACAAAATTCCTTTCTAATACTTAATCCAAACCTGCCCTCTTTCAGTTTGAATCCATTCCTCCTTGTCTTGTCACTATATGCCTTTGTAAAATTCCTTCTCCACCTTTCTTGTAGCCCCATTAGGTACTGAAAAGTTCTCTAAGGTCTCCCAGAGCCTTCTCTTCTTCAGGCTGGATAACCTCTTCCAGTCTGTCTTCATAAAAGAGGTCCTTGGATCATCTTGGTGGCCTCCTCTGGGCTCCCTCCAACAGGTCTGTGTCCTTATGTTGGGACCCCCAGAGCTGGATGCAGTGCTCCAGGTGGGTCTTACCAGGGTGGAGCAGAGGCAGAATCTCCTCCTTCGCCCTGCAGGCCACGCTGCTTTGGATGTAGCCTAGGAAGCAAGTGTTCATGGTGAGTTTCTCATCCACCAACACCCCCAAGCCCTTCTTCTCAAGGTTGCTTTTCATATTTCTGGTTTAAAGTCATGTGAAGGCAGTAATGGAAACAGACAAGAATTTCTGCATCTTGAGTCATCATCTTGGCTTCTATTACAATATTGCTTTTAAACATATGCACTAGTTTTTTGTTGATATAAATTGTCTTGCAGTACTATACTACGTTCTACCTGTTCCTCCTCCAGTGGAAAGCTGGCCCAAAGCCAAGGTTTCTTGAGCGTTACACTCAAATCCTTGATGTGATAGATTGTGGGTATGTCTATGCGTGTATATATTATCAGTGTAAAGAGTCCCTATATAAGTCAGAATGCCTAGTGGTGAGAAAGCTGGGATGAGATTAATTTGCCCTAAAGGGTACCAGTGGTGGGAGTGTAGGTGGAGGTTGATTTGGATTGGTTTTTTGCAATTTTTCCCCATTAAAGGCTTTGCCTTGTTTCAGGAGATTAAGCATCAATCTATTTGACTTTTGTAAATAATTTAAAGCATTAAAAAAAGAAGCTTTTCCAAGGAACTGGAAAAGAGTCTAAAACAATTTTTTCTAACTACTAAAATATAAGTAAAATTTATAAACACATTAAAGTGTTGGTTTGAAAGAAGAATATAAACTTTATCAATTTTTTATTCCTATCTATTTTTCTAGAGTGCATAATGTGATAGAATTCACAAATGTTTGCATTTCTTTCTAAAAAGAAGCTAAGCTTTAATTATGAGTCAGTTAAAACTAGAATTCTTTGATAATACAGATTTCTTCTGAGTGAGTTCAAATATCAAATGTAGTTTGGAACAGCGTGCAGTAGGCTTAAGAGCATCCTTATTGTGTTGAAATTCAATTTGACCTGCTCCTTATCAGGCTTTACACATAACAGTTTTCCTGTAATTTCTTCAAACCTTGCAATCAATCAAGTCAGTGGCTTAAAAGACTCAACAAAGTAGTATTTGACTCATCAAAATATTTTCACGTATTTGGAATAGAAGAGGAACTGTTTAGAAACTTTTGACTGGATATGTATGAAATCTACTTTTTCTGAAGTATTCATTGGTTGGAAAAATTATATTGTTGCATTAAGACCCTGAATTAGCAAAGTTATTAAAAACTTTCCTTGAATTCAAGTGGGCATGGTATCAGGAAACTTTGATTTGCCAGCCTGTTGCAAAGCTGGGGAAAAGTTGATACTTTATTCTAAGAAAAAGTTTCTTCATTAAAAGGGAATGAGGAAACATCAGCCTCCCTTGTATCCCATCCCCTCCCTCCCCAGAAATCATTATAAAGCACATACCCCAACATTTCACTGTTATATTTGTTAGTATTATGAGCAAGCAACAGAGTCAAACAGTTTCATCATATCAGTATTTGGTGCAAGTCAAAATTTCTCCTTAAGCTAAGTATTACTAATGAATTCAGCATGTAAAAGTATATAACAGCCCTGTGGTTCTATCAGCCTTCCCAAATTCTAATATCAATTTATCAGTCTGGAAATAATAAAGATATAAATAAAACCCAAAATAGAGGTGTTTTTTTCATATTAGGCTTTTGAGTTAAAGGATTAAAGTTATATTTACAGTTTTCTGGACAGACAGGAAGATTAAAAATAGCCTTTTCAAGGAAAAGGTCCTATTCTTATAAGAGCTCTTTTAACATGACTTCGGAACCTAAGATTTTAAAGCACTTGCAGTGCTAGGTGGAAGCTTGCAAGGGGCTTGTGTTATAAATATTTTTGGGGACAGGAAAAAGATTTCTGATTTATCATATCAAATGCTATATTCTTTAAAGATAAAGTCTTGTTTTTATGTTATCATTGGGTTCTGCTCAGCTCATAATCTGTGCAATCAGTGACAAAACTTTACATATCTACCACCTATTTCTATTTCTCAAAAATATGTGGCAAACTTTTCAGGTTTTCAAAATAATTGTACAAACTGATCTTGCTGTGAATGGAACTAAATAGGTGACTAGCAGAGGAAGAGCAAAGAAAGTATTAAAATGTTTCATAGCTTGCAGCACCTTGAAGACTTAGCTTTTTATGAAGCTTTCATGTTCTTTCTACCTATTTACTCTTTACAAATTACCAGTAATCTGTTTGCATGAAAGTGCTACAGTAGTTATCTCAGTAATTTAGAAGGTCACCTGTAGAAAGAACTCTGTATTTTTTACATACATTTGTATGTTTTAGAGAGTAGATGTCTTTTTATTAGGCCTCTTAGGTTAATTATTCTGATTAGCTCCAGCAATTAGCTGAAGAATAATGGCTTTTTCTTAATGGCTATTTTCTTCTTACTTCAATTTAACCCTCTTCTTTTGAATGTACTTCTTCATCACAGTAGGATGTATAATAAAAGAACAGCTTAAGGTATATTCTAGTGCATTTTGGAAATCTATCAGTACATGAATGAGTTACTATTATTATTATATATTCAGAATTTTATTCACTCAGAAAGAAAGAAAATCAAACTGTTTTAGTTTGCAATAAATTATCAATAGGATTTATACATGTATTTTAATGGTAAAAATATAGACTCCCAAAATATTTGGTTGAAAAGAATGATTGGTCTAATTAGGAGTAGAAGAAGATGAATTTGCTGCATAATCTCTTTAGCAATTCACTTGCTGCCACAAGAAAAATTCTCTTTTCTATATTTTAACAGTCTAGGTTTGGGCCAGCTTTCCATTGGAGGAGGAGCAGATAGAACCTAATATAGTACTGCAACAGAATTTATATCAACAAAATTAGAGTACAACCATTTAAAAGTAATATTGCAATAAGAGCCAAGATGATGACTCAAGATGCAGAAATTCTTGTGTTTCCATTACTGCCTTCACATGGTTTTAAACCAAAAATATGAAGAGCAGCCCTGAAGAGAAGGGCTTGGGGTTGTTGGTGGATGAGAAACTCACCATGAACACTTAGACGAGCACTCACTGGGCTGCATGGAAAGGAGTGGGTAGTGATTCCTTCTGTGCTGGCTGTCAGGTGCTGCGATACTTTGGCTATCCCACAGTAGTGACTGCATGCTGGACCTGGTCCTTTTCTGCTTTCTACCTCTGCTGAGACTGGCTCCCAGAGTCTCCTGGCCCATTCCCCTGTTTCTTATACTGCATGTGCTATGTTCCCTGTAAAATCTGTTACCTGTGCAAGATCCTCTCTCTGTCTTAGGTGGCTTCAAGATATTCCCCTAGATCCCAGGTGCATGAGCCTGGATATACTGGTTCTGCTGAGCTTTAGCACATTTTGTGGAGATGAAAAATTAATTTTCACCATCACAAAGGCAAAATGGGGCAAGCATCTTCTGCCTCTTCAACTGCCTCATGGAAAGAAATGGAAAAGTGGCAGAGAAATGTTATGGGAAAAGGTATTCTTGTTGCCAGTATAATGGACGTGTCCACAGCACAGTAGTAAGTGCCTAGAAATCCTATCAGTTTTATTTGGTGTTGCACATTTTAGAATTATGATACTGTATTTTTCATATGTTGAGCCTCTCCAGAATGATCTCGGTTCTTTGCTCTTTCTGCAACAGTAATTAAGCTGCAGTGGGCCTTTCCGAAGGCAGGAGAGTTTAAATATCAGTAATTTGATCTGCCCTGTTTACTGATCTCTGCTGTGAGCTGAGTTGAAAGCAAAATGTTTTAATTAAAACGATTGGCAATAAGTTGGTATAATGCCATAATTTGCACTGGGCCTCTTCTAGAAAATTACTTAACCTCTGCCTCTGTTGCTAAGGCAACTAATGGACATAATTGTAACTGGATGCATATAGACAGCAGTAGAGGGTCTAAAGCATTTTTAAATTGCTGGGGTATCATGATGCTGAAAGATTAAAATGTGATGTTAGTAAAATATATCCAAAAGTGTCTCTTCCATACTTCAAGTTTAATATTAATATTTAATTTTTTGGTACTGTTTCTCACTTCTAAGCCCTCTAATTTGGACTCTAAAACCTCATGATGTCATACTTGAGTTCATTAATGCAGCACTGTATGTATGATAATTTGCAATATAATCTGGAAATGGCAATGGCTATTCTACTGGGATTCAGAATAATGGGTTTGATGGAATCTTATCACCAATCTATATTGAATCAGTAAAGAGTTAAGAATTAGATCATATATTAGAAAGTATCCTGAATTACATTTTTAGACAAAAACCATAAAACCATACTTTTTTCTTCCATCACTTGCTGGACCTCAAAGTTCTTAATGAACCTGGATCCTACGGTAAAAAGGGGGATTTTTTTCTGAAAGAGCCATAGGAGTTCTGAGTAGAGATTAATAGAGGCCCTTGACCTGAAGTTTATCACTGCTGACCACGTGGAGTTGGATGGGGTCTTTTAAATAATGTTCAGACTCTATACTTTCTAATTTGCACTGTTTTACCCCAAAAGAAAACAAACAAGAACATTTAACATGATATTTCTCTATTGGAAAATAGTCAAAACTAGAGTTCAAGGAAATTATTATTCTTACTGATAAGAAAGAAAGGATGTACTTTGTGTACTTTCCTCCTGACTGATCCTTGTCTAATATTTAGGCTCCTAAAGATAAAATCAAAGAGAATATCACCATACAACATGAGAGTGCAAAATGCACACCTCAGAAGCATAGGTTTAAGCTTGTGCAATCACAAATCAGAACAAAGGATTTAGTTACTTGAGGCCTTTCTTCTCCAGCATCTTGTTTACTTTTCCTGTCTTTTCTGTATGAGTGCAGTGTACTCTGAAGGCCAAGACTGGGAGAATGGGGAAGTGGCAGAATGAAAGCAGTATTTAGGAGCAGGAAAAGAGAGGTATCTGAAATAGCATAGAACTTAATTGCACAGCTTGTTTTCTTTTTCTTCATTCCTCTATTAGTACATGTAATTGGGCAAATTAATTTTAAAATATATGCATTTTATGACTATAGCATCACACAGAGTGAAAAAAATGACAACTGTTTTTTGGTTTTGTTTGTTTTTAAAAATATTGCTGGAAATACATTTTATTCCAGAATTACTAAATTCTTCAACCAAATATAGCTTGAAAATTTAGAGCCTGAGCTGTTAAGAATTAAATTGCTTTCCTATCTCAAACTGCCTCTGTTTTCCATGAGACAAGATTAGACTTTGCAAAAAACTGGATTAATTCAGTAGTTTTACTGAAAGCTTTCTAGTGCCATAAGACCACTACCTACTTAAGTTGACAAGCTGCATGTGAAGTTATTGACAAGGGTTTTACAGAATGGTAAATATTTTAAAAGACACTAAAACAATGATTGTACCAATGGCTTTACTAAAATATTTAAATTTGGGCCCTAAGGCTAGAAGTCTGAAAGCACTTGAAATTATTGAACTTCATGGTAGATGACTGTTCAACCAAAACAGTCTAAGTTGCTTCACTTGTGAAAGGCCACTTCATCAGAAAATGACGAGACTGCCTTTTCAGAGTGGAGATTTTAATAAATTCTGCACCATTGTGGGCTGTTTCCCCTCTTTGCTTTCCTACCTTCCATATATGTATATGGAAAATGATTCCAAGGGAAACTCACTTATGTTAACATTTAGGAAACTAAAGCAATCTAGACTAACAAAAACCCATCAGGGACATGGAAAATAAAAACAGCGCTCTCAAAAATAAATTTTGGAATGTAGTTTCCACTTCTCCATGTCCTACCACAAGACTTGTTAGAAGGGTGGAAAGGGAAGTTGAAAATAGGAAAGGCAGAAGGTGATCTCCTTAAATCAAGAAGGGAATGCAAGGAAAAATCCCATATCTTATGAAGTAGTCTCTCAAGATGAGTCAATTCCAAAATACCTCATTATCTATATAGGTATGGAACAAAAAGAGGAGGGAAGGGACTTAAATGCAAATGTCGTGTGCACATGTAATTAGAAAGCAGACATGCATGGGGAAGATGTGGGAGAAATTAAGCTGAACTTGTGCTTTTGCTGTACACTTGCTTGGCAGACAGCTGTGCTGGTCAGCAGAGGTTACAAGAGCACCAGGACCAGGGCAGGCATGTTTGCTTGCCCACAGAGCCCAGGGAAGCTGTGCTGCAGCTGGACAGTGGATGGGGATGTGAGGTGTCTCTGGCTGTGCTTGCTCTCAGCTGCAGATATTTGTGGTGAGTTCAGAGCGTGGCCCTACAGGAAGCTGTGCTGACATGACTGAGGTACAGAAGAAACTCCTTGTCCTGCATTCCCCAGGCCTGCAGCACAGACTTGTCAGAAACCTCTAAAGAAGAATGGCTGAGTCTGGCTACTCTGCCAGTGTAACTGGGCTCCTGGCACCGCCTGGGATTTTCAGCCCCTTCTCCTATGTGTGCTGCTCTCTACTGATTTACCCTACTGGGGAAGTACGTGCCACCTGCTTTACATGTCTCTACTTCAAAATATGCATTTGTAATCACTTTTCTACTGATAATAGCCTCCTCTGATATTTGTTATTTTATACAAGCAAAGTATCTTATTTCTTTTCAAATTGGCTTGTGTTAGTAAAAGTCCCCAATGCTTGAAAAATACTTGCTAATTGCAATATAAAAATCCCACTTCTATACATAAATGTTAGAGTACAAAGGTTAGCAACAGGTGCAAATATTTATTCTTATGTCTCATGTACATAAGAACGTGTCCCTTATGAATTAGATAGAGATGGACAATCGAACAGAATTGGCAAATGAGCTTCTAAATGAAAATGTTAAAAATGGTTTTGAAAAAGAAACACAGTGCGTATAAATATTTGTTCATTCAAGATCACAGGTTGATTTTGAAAGGGAGGAAACTCTGAAAAATTAGAATAGGGAAAGAAAAAGTGCAAAAAATTGGAATGCAGCTAGTAGAACTACAGGAACAATTTCAGTTGAAATCAATAAAACTGCTGTACATCATCTGTGTACTAAAAGCAGGGCTTTATCTCTGGTTATTGAAAACTGCAACATACCTGTTGAAATGAAATTGTGCTTATACACTCTTGTTACAATCAATGTTATTTACCATTTATAGTGAAATGATAGCAATAGATCTGAAACATGCTAGTTTTTAACAGTTAGAAATATAATTCTCATTACTTACAAATCAGGTTGTGATAGCCATTGTTGAGTGGTCCTCAGCATGTGAATATCACTCTGAAACTGTATGTGGTTAAAATGCCTGATACGAAATTCATTCAGGTGTCAAGGGCATTTGGTTGCAATTACATACCTTAATATTAGATTTTAAATAGTACATCTGGGTCTGACAGTGCCTATAAAACCAGAGTTAGGTAGCAACCACATAAAAATTGGAGTGAAGTTTGTCTTGTAGAAACCTTCTCATTTCCTGTCAAACTATGATGAGTTAAAGAAAATGTAGACATCTAATCCTGTATAAAGTTTTCTGTGCTGTGCACTTAATGAACAGCGGCTCTGCAACATATGTGTTTTGGCAAAGCGAAGCAGAATACTAATATTTTGGTGGTTTTGATTCACCCACAGTTGTCTTCACCTTGCTAAAAGAGTGGATTAAACCATCAGTGTGATACTTTTTCCTTTTTGAGTGTAGAACTCTGCATTTAGAAAAATCCCCTTCAGTGGTATGTAAGATATAATAGCATGGTTTGATTTTGTGATTTTCCAAAAGAAAGAAGCAGAGTTTCTGTCTGAAGGTGTTGGGGAACTTCAGCGATTGGAACAATCTGGAGACTTATGGAAGCTCTAACTTGAAAGTTCATTTAGTGCTATTGTATATATTGCCAGTACTTCACTTTTTCCTTTGGAAGGGAGAAATAGAAAATGTTGAGGGGAAGGAAGTGGTATTTCCTAGAACAATCTGTTTAAGGCCAGCTCTGTGTGCCTCAGCAGCCCAAATGAGAGGGAAAGAGATTCCTCTCCTTTCTAATCTTCGTTCCTGAAAGTCTTAATGTACCTTTGCACAAGAAACTCATCAGACTCTGAATATTCAAACTTGGGCTTATTAATTCCCACAAAAATCACTGCAGCCTAGACCTGTCTTTCTCCACACTTGTTTTTTCTCCTAACAATTAAAACAATATTTGAGCAGCTTATATATGATCACATTAATACTATTTGTAGTTTTAAAATTTTCTCTTCAGTAATATTCAAAATAGATTAATAGATGAATAGATGCCTTTTAATTTTAATGGCAGGTGCATGGCCCTGAAGATTTTATACTTATTACATTACTCTGGGGTCTCTCTGGGCAACTCAAACAGAATTACAGGTGTCAATATCATGTCAAACTGTTCAACAAAATGCTACAGTGCACAGTATTATGTGTATTTCAAGGAGAAGAAACATTTGAAGAAATTACTAGCTGAAACTGGCTTATACATCATTTGTTCATTACCCTAATTCAAAGCCTACAGAGAAACATGTCGGAACAAATTATAGTTTATACATACCAAAAGCATCATGGTTTATTGAGCTTTTTATTCCAGGGATTTTCCTGGTTAAAAGCAAAAGTCTGAGATACTGACTTTTCTCTCTAAGAAAGTGAAAAGTTTATGTTTTTGTATCTTAAGATGCTGACTAACCTTGTAGGGTGACAAGACAATGCCATTCCTGCATGACTGAAATTCATGCATTTGAGGTTTTAGGGAGTATTTGTAATGAAACCACTTTTCAGAGTAGATTGAAGAGATATAGTTTTGGGACTATGATTATTTTTACAAGTTTGCAGCTGTCTAAAGCTGCATAAGAATATAAAATAGTTAAGAGTCCTGTGGGAAATACTTTAGAGGGCAGAAAGCAGGCAGAGTAGACAAAAGAGGATGGAAAATACATTAATTACATAGTTTTCACCATATCACATGGTTATCACTGTGATGTGTGCCATCATAGAAATGGAAGCTATGAGAATTGTGTTTCATCTGTGTATTTGCTTTATGGATTCACTTTAAGTGATTCAATCAGTCAATCATAGTTTTTTCCTTAATTACAAAAGATACCTGCTAATATAGTTACAAACTGAGCATAAGCAGATGAATTCAAGGGCTCATGGACACCCAAACCAAAATGATTCCATAGCTCTAACATAAGGAAGATAACTTGGCTGAATTGTATGCTCCTGTCACTTTCCAGGAGATTTATGTGTCAGAAATGTGTGCTGAAGGCTGTAATAATTCTACTCTAGAAGGTGGAGCCTTCAAAACAAGTGCATTCTTGATTTTCCAACTCCTGGAAGTAGTTCCACAGTCTCTGGGTTAGTCAGGAGAGTTTGTTGCACTCTGGAAGTCCATTTCTGACCTCCTGGAGAATTAACCATGTGGAGGGTGAATATGAAATGGTCATAGAATGCTAAACTTGGAAGGGACACCTGGAGGTCATCTAGTACAACCTTAGAGTCCTAAGAACACAGCAATCAGGATTGTGCCTGGGCAGCTTTCATAGGTGCCCAACAAGGGAGACTCCACAACATCTCCTGAACAACCTGTTCCAGTGCTCAGTCACCCATACAGTAGAGCTCTTCCATGTGTTCAGGTGGAACTTCCTGTGTATCAGCTTTTGCCCGCTGCCTCTGGGCATGGCACCAGTGAGCAGAGCCTGGTCCATCCTCTTGGCAAACTCCCTTTAGATACTCAAAGACATTGATAAGTTCCTCTCTTGGTTATCTCTTCTTGATGCTGAATAGGCCCAGCTCCCTCAGCCTTTCCTTTCAAGAGAGATGCATCAATCCCTTCATTATCCTCATTGTCCTCCACTGGACCTGCTTTGGGGGTTCCATGTCTCTCTCACACTGAGAAGCCCAGAACTGGACACAGCACTCAAGGTGAGGTCCCATGTGGCTGAGGAGAGGGGAAGAATCAGCTCTCTTGGCAATGCTCTTCCTAATGCATCCCAGAAAGGGTGATAACTTGCAGGTTTTTGCATCAGGGCAGAAGGTGCCACTGATGATTATTCTGGATGAACAAATTTTTCCTGGCAGCCCCTTTGAATTTGTAGCTCTTGCTGTATTACTACTGAGTTTGAAGAACAAATCTATATCCATTATGTTACATGGCTAGAAGAGAATATCTTTGCTAAAAGTTGTTCAGAAAGGTCTTCAGAAAATGAGCTTTTGGCCCAAAGAAGTAGAATTGGTAGTTCAAAAAGATAACTGGCACTAATTTCTACTAATTGCTAAAATTGTGTGGAGGTGTTTGAAGTCCACAGCTGCTTCTACAAGAATTCAGACATCTTGGGCTACAGGCAGTAATAATAATATTAACCCCCCCCCTTATCTAACTAAATATGCAGTCTGAAAATACAGTTACCAGATGACTCCTGATATAATCAAAGGTGAGTCTGGAAAACATGGCAAAAATTACAGAAAACTTATGGGAGGACTGCTGAATGACTTCTTCCAGATGCAATATCTGCTGCTTAACAGTTACAGACTAATGGGGTGCTAGGCGCTTTTTTGGG
>VWYI01039451.1:38833-71447 GCA_013399455.1 Anthoscopus minutus | reverse complement strand
GAGCTGCAGGGATGCCAGGTTGAAGTGTAGCAAAAAGCCCAAAGCAGCGGCAGAAAACAGCACGGCTGGGCAGCGGTTGCCAGGCTTCTGTTATAAATACGATAGCCAAACTGGAATTATGAAAGATTTATTTTATAATAATAACATGCGAAAAGCCACTAACAAAAAAAATAGTGCCGAGCCCGGGATCGACACGGTGAACAGAGCGTGTGTCTCTCTCTCTCTCTCGCTTTCCACGCTCCCCTCTGTTCACGAACACCGGTTTTCCGAAGTGTCTTTTTATATTTTTTTCTCCCTGAGGCTATATTGAAGTTATCTCACTTCTTTTGACTTGGAAAACACAGTCCCGGTCGTTGTCTCAGTTTCCCGGTCTGGCTGAAAGGATTTTAATAAGTTGATATGATTTACTGGAAGTTGGTATTGAAATTCGGATGTCTGGCGACTCCTTGATTTCTATTGTGATTCTTACATCAGGCGTTGATGGGATCATTGGTCCTGATCATCTCCTCTCCAAGAGTTACTCTGCCCGTTTTTCAGATGCAAATGTGTCTTGGTTTTGGTGTTGAAACTCCTGGAAAGTCTTTTGGTCGGTAGAAGCGATTTACCAAATTCCCATGGGTTATGGTATTTGCATACAAGAAGTCTTATATTGTTATACCCATCACCATAAAATACCTCATTCCACAAGCAGCCAGGAGATGCTGAGGGGTCGGGGGTCAGGGTCCTGGGTTTTCCCCTGAGGCACCCAAGCAGATGGTGAGGGTCCTTCCCAGGAGATCGGGTGTTGAAAAGGTCCCTGTTCAGTTGCCGCTCATATGAGCAAAGGCTCACCCACGATAACGAGAAGCAGTGAAGGACAGAAGTCCGCGGTGCCAGCGAATTCTCCCCACAGGAGCAGCAGCCTGGCAACAAGACCACGACATCTCCCTCCGATCCCAAGAATGAGGGTTGAGCCCAGCCCCTCACCCACCAGCCAAAATCTCGAGGAATCTCTGCACTTTCCAAGAGAAAGCCCCCCAGCAAAGACAGTAGCAAACTGCACCCTTCCTCCTCCTACCAGCCACATCTTTTGTCTCTTAAGTATTGTCATTATCATCTCAGGCAACAAATAGGAGAAAATTTCCTGAGATGAAGGAAAAAAAGAAAACAATCCTAACCTTCAACAACTGACCAGGCAGAAATGTCAAAAAGTAAATACAAAATGAGGCAGGTGTACGACAAGCACCCCTCTAACAATACAGCCTAGTACTTCAAGAGAGTCAAAGTGGCATTTACAACTCAAAGTGGATACAAAGGGAGATATTAAAAGTGTTTGCGGTTACAGTGGAGCAAACCTTAGAATCCAGACAAGGCCCTGAAAGCCAGGTCAGAGTCAAGATTTGAGCATGATCTTTGCAATAGGACAAAAAAGCACAGGTAGATCTTCAAAGCAGAATGCCATGGGATGAAGGCAGAAAGAAAGACAAGGCTTATGCTGCAACTTTTATGATTAGTTTTAATACAATCTTTTTGGTAAAAAGTCATCAGTCATCTCACAAAAGGATTTATTGCTGTTCCTCGTGTAAAGAGTGATAAAAAATAAGTGATAGCTAGGAGTATCTATGAGGGCTTCTGCCCAACCATTCCAAACAACTTCTGTTGCTGTAGCAATTTAATTTGAAAAAAAAATAAAACTTTGTCCTAGAAAAGGACAAATGACAAAAATTTTACTTTGCACATGGCTTAAATCTTTGTCTGCACAGGCAGGGAAATTATATATGGTGAGAGTGATGATTTAGGCTACCATTATCTCTCTTGCAAACAAAAATATACAGTAAATCAGGACCTCTAAAGGATCTGTGCTAAGGCCTGCTCAGTGAGGGCTGTTTGATCTCGGAAAATGTATCTTACGTCTTCAAGAATCACAGGTAGGAAGGTAGGAAAAGACTTCTAAGATTATTGAGTCCAACATTATTCCAGCCACTGCCAAGCCCACTGCTAAACCATGTCCCAGGTGCCACATCTACACATCTTTTACATACATCCAGGGATGGGGACTACCATTTTAGTGCCTGACCTACCTTTCAGTAAGGAATGTTCCCTAACATCCAATCTAAACCTCTCCTGGAATGACCTGAGGCTGTTTCCTCTTGTCCTCTTTGATCATTAACTGGGAGAAGAGACTAACCCCCACGTGGCTACAACTTCCTTTAAGGGAGTTGTAGAGAGTTATAAGATCGCCCCTGATTCTCCTTTTCTCCAGACTGAACACCCACAGCTCCCTCAGCAACTCCTTACTGGACTTGTGCTCCAGATTCTTCCCCAGCTCCAGTGCTCTTCTCTGGAGACACTCCAGCACCTCAGTGTCCTTCTTGACATTTGAGGGGCCCAGAACTGAACACAGGACTTGGAATGCAGCTTCACTGGTGCTGAGTACAGGGGGACAATCACTGCCCTGCTCCTTCTTGCTCATCCAGCTGATCCAGGCCGGGATACCACTGGCCTTCTTGGCCACCTGGGCACAGCTGGCTCACATTCAGCTGTTGTTGACCAACACTCCCAGGTCCTTTTCTGCTGGGCAGTTTTCCAGCCACTCTGCCCCAGCCTGTGTTGCTGCCTGGGGCTGTTGCAGGCCAAGAGTGGGACCCAGCACTTGGCCTTGTTGAACCTCACACAACTGGATTTGTCCCATTGAACCAGCCTGTCCAGATCCCTTTGCAGAGCCTTCCTGCCCTCCAGCAGATGAACACTCACCTAGTTTGGTGTTGTCTGCAAAATAACTGAGGGTGCACTTAATACCTTTGTTTAGATAATTTATAAAGATATTAAGCTGGCCTAAAAACTGAGCCCTGGGGACTCCCCACTAGTAACTGGCCTCCAGCTGGATTTATCTCCATTCACCACCATTCTGGGTTTGGCACTCAGCTATTTTTAACCCAGTGAAGAGTGCCCTGCCCTAGCTCTGAGCAGCCCATTTGTCCAGTAGAATGCTGTGGGAAACAGTGTCAAAGGCTTTACTGAAGTTTGAGTAAACAACATCCACAGCCTCTCCTTCACCCACCTCATGCCTCCATTTCCTTTGTCTAAAGACAATGTGGTTTGTAAAGCTCCCTGCTTTTATGGGAATGGGATAATATTTCCAGCAGTCATGAGCAAGAAAAGGAAGCCCAGAAATAAAGCTGATTATGCTAGCAAAGGAGAGAAAGAATGACCAGGATAATAAATCCCTGAGCTCTAGGGATGCACAGAAGAAAAAATGGAAGCGTAAAAGGCCACAATATAGTGGTCCCCAGACTGTATGCTGACTTGGGGTGAGCCCTCAAATGTGCAGCCCTCAAATGTGCAGCTTTGGGTTTGTGAGGGCTGGGCATCTCTTGCTTTCTCCAAGTGAAGGACATCTATCCCTGGGCTGCAGATATCACTTCCAGTGTTCCTCACAGCTAAGGAAGCAAGAGGCAAAGTGAGAAAAAGAGGAAAGTGGAGCAGATAACATTAGGAGCTGTAAGAAAAAGCTTCACAAAAAGATAAATGGAAGAAAATGGGGGAAGAGAAGTAACGAATAGCACAGTCTTACCAAGCAAGTTAAACAAGCCTTTTTAATGTCATTTCTTCCTCTGAGCATTTATAGACTAAAGAGAACAGGGCAGGAAAAAGCTCCCTAAAAGAGGAGATGGAAGAGCAAAGGATGCTTTGTGCAACTTATGCTGAACAAAGGAAATAGAAATTCTGGGTTAAAAATCAAAGCTATTGCAAACGAGGTATTTAGATTAATTTATCTCCAATTTACAGGAAAAAATAAATTGGCAGTTTGCTTATTGGATTTTGTGAGGAACATGCACAACTGTTGGGCTAATGTAAAAATGGCATTTCAGTAATAATTATGGATATCTTGCTTCAGACTCATTTAGAAACATGTAATTGAAGTGATAGATGTAGTGCTTATAAATAGTTTAGGTTTGCTAATGTAATAGTGAGCAGCTCTCTCATTCTCTCTAGCTTTTTTTCCCTTCCTACATGTTTTTGCTTCTGAAACCTTTATAAAAATTTTTTTTTAATAAGTCATTTCCCTTCCCTGCTGCTGACCAAGAGCATTCCTCGGGATATCCTTTGACACACTTTTATGGTCTTGTGCCCTGGGAGCCCTGTCCCTGTCCCTGTCCCTGTCCCTGTCCCTGTCCCTGTCCCTGTCCCTGGTTGGGAGTCCTGGGCAGGTGTACACAAACAACACTGAGTTGTAACAGGCTGAGGAAGGTGGATGGGTGGAAGTGTAGCTGGCTGAGGGGCTCCTCGCTGGTAATGAACTGGCAGAGGGAATGAAGACTGTGGGGAGAGAAAGAAAAAGGGCTCAGGGAGGCAATGCAATGTGTCATGGATTAGTAAAATGAGTGTAGCAAATCTCAATAGTGAGAGATAGAAGACAGTGGTGATAAATGGGGCAGGAGATGAGAAATAAAAATGTAATTACATCATGTACATTTTAGTGCTGATGAAGTCCAGTGAAGGAGGAGGACCTAAGAGTGAAAAACTATGGGTACAGCAGTGTTGTACTCCTCTGCAAAAGATCTTTTTCAAACAGATGACTTCCCATGTGCAAGCTCTGCCACTCAGCTCTCCCCAGATTTTTGGAAATTATCAATTCCTTGAACATGCAAAGTAAGGGTAAATGAGTACTGAAGGAGTGTGACACCAGCTGAAGGAAGAAGGCATTATACTGGCTGGGGAACTGCTAAAAAAGACTGCTTTGGGATCTGTCCCCAGCATTCTCTAAAGGGCCATCTGGACCTGTAGCATCTGAAGATTTTGTTAGTGTTTTCCTGGTGATTTAAGAAGAGACCAGGTGTCTCTTTTCACATGCTTTATGATCTACTAAGGAAGCTCTTCCATCATCTGCCAGGCAATGGGTATGAGCCAGGTGTCCATAACCTATAGTACTGATACTGCAAAACATTCTTTAAAAAATTTTGGGAACTTCTGCCCAAAAAACAGTTTCTTTGCTCTCAGCAAATTCTGATGGAGTAGTGTTGTCACTTAGTGGATTTTTCTCTTACAAAATCATCTTCCCCCTTGAATCTTTCATTTGTGTTCTTGTGCATTGGCAGGGTAATTGTGAATTTTTATGTGCTTTTTATTTTATCTAAACAAGTGTAAACAGAATCCAGACATTAAACTGAAGGAAAGAATGGAGCTGAATGATCTCATAATAGCTGGAAAGGAACATTTGTCTTTGTAGTGAAATGGTTTGAAGTGCAGTCTTGGTGGGGCAATGGCAACCTGCATTACGTCTACAAGGAGGATGAAAAATCTTCTTCAGAAGTAAGGACAAAGTATATGCAGCATAACACCAATGCATTTCCTTTTTTTGATGTTGAAATAATTTGTTAGTGTGACTTTTGCGCTTCCTTGTTATTGATGAGGAATGTTTCCAAATATTGGCAGTGTCTTAGATTCTTTGCATTGAACTGCAAAACTGGTAACCACTTGGAGCTGCCAACATGAGCTTAGAGGACTCTTAGTGAAATATTGGACATGAACCAATACAGAGAATGAGGCAGACTCAGGCCAGTCAGTAAAAGCAGTGTTTCATGTGTAGCGGATCCTATGATCTATGAAAAAAAGTTGTTCTAAAATATATTTTCTTCTTAATTGCAAAATTGCAAAGAAAAAGTTAGAGTCAATAGGATTTGAGTTGCTTTCTGTGATGGCCTTTCTTGGATTACTGTAATACCTACAGGCTTATTGCTTAGTAACTCTGCATGGACACACCAGGATCCGGTATCTGGTGCATCTTTTTGCTCTCACAGAAGGAAATGGAAATGAAAATTTCCACTGAAAGTCTGATTGAAGCCAAATTGCCTTTAGAGGGCAGGGGCAAAAAGGCGGTCGGGAAAGAGAGGTCACTATAGGTTTTCTTAATGGTCAGATAACTCATTTATGTAAGATAGAACAAATAAAGTTGGGACACAGGTCAGCATTTAAAATCCAAGTACAGATGCACTTACCTTAGTATGGTAAATGTGGAAAGCATGACTTGGTTTCCTCAAGATGAAGAATACCCCCTTCTCCTTGCTTCAGAGTGAGCCAAATAATTTTCTGAATGTATCAGTTCCCCAGACCAAATTTGTCAAAGAGAGATTATAGGTAGGAAGAAGGGTAGAGTGGAGCATTTAAAATAGGAGGAAACTTAAAATGTAAACTTGAGAGGCAGATGCCTGCCCATAAGGACATTGTAATGCTGCAGGGTGGGAAGCTGCCTTAGTGCTGGTGTGTTGCCAGCTTGTAGCCATGACACCTCTGTATCACCATGGTGGAGGATACACATGATAGGTCCACGATAATGTGTGATTTAGGGTTTTTTTTTGGAGTTTTTGGTCTTTTTTAGTTATTTTTAAATACACAAGAAGGAGAATACTTATGTGATGGCTACCACATCCCTCCTGTCTGGGTTATGTGTGAGGCCCTCTGTAAAATGAGAGACCTTTTATGTATTCTGTTAGTGTTTTCCTTTCATTCAGTGAGCAGAGCTGATTATTCAGTTTCAGTGTCCACTAAAGCAATCTCCAAAAGCAGTTAAAATAAAACTCATTCCTGTATGTATGTGATGTGGTATGTTTATAATCCTGAGAATGTGCTGCAATAAAACTTCTGGTAGCTTTCCCTCTCCATGGCAGCAGATAACAAAATTTCCACTGTGCCTATGTAACTGAAAAGATGAATCCTCACAGACTGGGGGTGAGTGTTTCTTTGTCTGCTGAGTAGAAATTATTTATTTGTGAGAGAAACCCAGAAGTCACCTCCAAAGATAAAATCTGTATTTATTGAAGATGGAAATAAGCATTCTGTTTGTTTTCTGTTTATTTTTTATTTTTTTTATTATAAATGGCTGAATTTTCTAGAAACATGGGTTTATACTTTTCCTCACCCTTTATTTCACCACATGGTTCTTCTGAGCAACATGGAAATACCTTTAACTCCTTTTGTTCCTGGGATTCACTGTCCTTCACACAGGTTGAACTCGTGTTTGTATAAAGCTGCTTATGCTGGGAAATCTTGCCTAGTGGAGTGTGGCCATGGCTGAAATAGCACAGGCCTTATTAATACTTAACATTTAGTAAACAAGGCAGCTCATATCCATTGTTACTACTTGCATCCAAAGATAGTGCAGCATCCTCAACTGACAAAGGTCAGGTGAAAAGCAGGTTTGCTCTATGAGAGGGATTTTTTCTGTAAAAGATGCTGAAACACTATGTTTCTCAGTTCTTGAGGATTGTTCTTTAGAGATGCTGTATATCAATATCAGATAAAGTGGGAACCCCCTGTGCCACAACTCATCTCAGATGCTAGCAACCAGAGGTATTTGGAAGAGACAGAAGAGGTAAGGGATGGCCTGGCTTGGTTTGGTTGGAATCTTGCTCGGTTTATTTTTACACTGCAGTTGTTTCTTTATGGGTCATTCATTTTCCCAGTGCATGATAATCTTCTTTGTTTTGTTCCCTCATGCATAAGGCTGCTGCACTTCAACATCACTTGCCTCCTAAAAATGTTAGCTTTTGTTGTCACACTTGGAGTTTGTGACAGCGGTTTCAAAGACAATTCTGCTGGATAAATTGACAGCCACAAAAAGTGTCTGTAGTAAAGCACCTAGAACTGAGTTTTTGAAAAATTACTTGTTTGAAAACTGGAGTTTGTTTAAATTACTTACATTGAAAGACACATCCCTGGTAATGTTGGTTTTCTGTTAGAAATCAAATCTTGCTCCGTAGAATTTGTTAAAAATACAAAGTAGCTGTTCCCCCTTCCTTGCCTAACTACCTCTAACAGAAACAAAGTGCCAACCTCACTACCAGAGAAATTGTCCTGGCTACTACGCAGACAAAAAAGAGAAAACTGTTGAATAAGAGTCCCATCTCCAAGGCCATTTTATAGAAATTATTCCTCTGTTGTAAACCACCATCTTAATGGAATAGAATTTCGATGCATGCAAAAGGACAATACTTGGGTTAGGGTGGCACTCAGACCAATTTGGGTTGATAACTAAAACCAAAGTGTAGTAACCTGAAGTGTGCTCTTGGCACCATGGATCAGAAATACCAGAGAATCCATTTGCATATGCTTTTTGAGCAGTAACACCTCACAGCACCTGCAGTAATGCATGAAACATCTTTCTGGATGTATTGTATAATCTCAAAATTCCTTGGGGGTGGATTGTATCCATGAAGTTGTATCCAAATGAAAAGCTGTGCAGCCACCAGACATAAGTAGCAAAGCACTCTTGTTGCTTTTGTGTTGAAATAAGCCTCCAAAACAATTTAGCACCTTGCTAGATTTTCAAGTTGTGGACTTTACTATCAAGTGATGATAACAAGATTAGCAGGATCCAGCTGAGCAGCTAACACATCCCAGTGGCCTCCCTCCAATACAGAGTGACTATCAGCCACTATCCACTGGCCAGGGCTGAAGTTTTGCCCGGCGCTGAAATGTTGCTTCGTGTTGTCAGCTGCTTAACTGTGTATCTGAAGTGGGGAAAAGCCTCTTAATGGAAGTCTTTAGCACCTACTTTTACAGATATCTGGCTTCTTCCAACCTATAGGCCTATCCAGGGAAAGGGTGACTGGTACTAGGCATGCAAGATCCAGTCTCAGAACATTAGGACCCTTTGAGATAAAGGATACTCTAGGTGATTATTAGAAACGATTTGTCTGACTTATGCACAAAGGCAGCTAAATCAACAGAGCGACCAGTAGGTGATCCAGGCTGGCTTGTAGATTTTAAGAGCACTGTTTTCGATGCTTTCCAGTATCACTTAAAAAGTATTCTCTACTTTGTGGTTAAGAACATAATCTTCCAAATGTGAAAGGAATCTAAACTGGCACAGAGCAACTTGTCAGAATCAGCACCCAGTCTGCAGCAAGAGCTTGGGAGGGATGTGAACCACCTTTGTTCTTTGCAGTGGGGGTGTTAACACTGATGTTTATGATAATGTGCTTGCCAGCATTGTTAATTATTCTGCTGGAAGGAAGGAGTTGGAGAGTCTGCACAATTTGCTCTCAGTAAGGGGCTTGTTTTGGCATTCCAGTTTGGCATCTCAAATAGGGGGTGTCTAGGAGAGTCCTGTTTTCTTGCGGGGTATGTGGGGCTTTGGGAGGGTTCTTTTCACTCCCTGATTTGTGTCTTTATTCCTCCTTGATACAAATAAGATTCTTCTGGAAACTTGAATAGCAAGCTCTCAATGTTTATGGTCTTAAAAAATATTTTTTTTCCAGTTGATTGTCATAACTGTGAAGCTCATTAACCTGAATGGCTCAATTAGCCAAATGCTAACATGCTGCCAGTATTGCTGCTACTGTCACTGATGCCACTTCAAAACTGTTGTGTTTCATGCACATTCTTTAAACATGCCACTTCTATTTTTCTCTGGGGAAAAAGATCAAGCATGTGCACTAAAAAGATATATTTCCTTGTGGTAGTAACTGGTTTGGAAGACAGCTATCTGCTAAGGAAGGCAGGAGCCTCCCTTGAAATGAAATGAAATGAAATTAAAAAGACAAAAATGTAAACCCCTCCCCCCCTCCAAATTATTGTATTTTGAAAACAAGGCAGAGATATGGGGATTGGAATAACAGTTGTTTACTAATATGTATAATAAGGCAAACAAACAACAACTACAGTATTAACAACAAAACAGAAACAGAGACCCCTGTGGCAACCTTCTTGGCTGAGATGGGAAAGGTGTAGGAGAGGCTGTGCTTCACAAACGCCTCTGCGGGCAGTCAGTCCCGGTGCTCCTGCAGGGCTCTGAGGAACACCTCGCTGGAATGGCAGGGATGAGCAGAAATCCTAGGCCAGTGGATGAGATGTATTCAGCAGCTCTGCAGCTGCAGCTGGCATTGCAGCACATCCCAGCAGGACAGGGGATGCAAGGCCCACAAACGAGGAAGAAACAGCAGCTGCGTCTTGGTGGTGGCGAAATCCTTTTCCCCCAGCAGAAACAGCTCCGAGAGTGTGTCCCACTCTCCAGCCAAAGAAAAAGCCCCCAGCTAGCCCCAACTGCCCCTGCCCTCCTTTTTTCTTCCCTTCCCCTTTCCCCTGGGCCCAGCCAATTCTTTGTCTTTAATAAGCACCCAAGAGGTACAGCCACCAGGTTTCCCCTCAGCTAACAGGGAAAAATTCAAATAGATGAGAGGGGACAAAAAGAAGGCCATCTAACACTCAACACTGAGATATTACTGAGTAGTACCTGCCATAATATGAACTTGTTCAATAGGTTGAACAGCAGACTGTTTCTGAGATATCTGTAGAGTGAGAGGGTTACTGCAATTAGCAGAATGAAATACATGTCATGAAATACATGTCATGAAATCAGCAGAATGGAATACATTGTCGAGGTGTTGATGAATATTAGTTTTATTTAAACATTTTAAAGCACATTTTGAAATAGTTGTATAGAGGTCAAACTCTTGTGTGTTGCCATGTAGACCCTCAGCTGAGATGTTACATCTTGTTTATGTCACGGTGCCCATGCTCAGGATAGAGTGGTCATATCAGTTCAGGACAGTGATAAAGGAAAGCCTGATTTTGGGCACAGTGCGTGACTGTACAGGCTGATTTTGTGCATTACATTGATGTGGAGTCTGATCAAAACAGGCATTGCTTTTATCCAGTTTCACAACATGATTTTAATGATGGAGGTCTTGGCAATTATTATTGTTGAGAAACTGGATTAATTTCTATAGTTTATCCAGTAAAGCTCTAAAATGAGCACAATCAGACAAACTAGTTTCCAAAGACATGGTGTATAATTTGGGTGTTTGATGTGATTTCTCCATACCTGACCAACAAGAATGCATATGGTTTGTTTGGATTAGCTTTTCCTCTCTTTTTCTTAAAAGAATAAATAAATCTACCCCCTTTTTGTACCTCAGGGCTATTCTGTTTTACCAGCCTCCTTCCCTAGTATTCCAGGATCTCTCTCAATGCAATCTTTTGTTTCAGAAAGTAAAATAAAAATGGGAAAGAATGTTTCTATTTCTTGGGTTATAAAAATAAGAATCCAAATGTCGGTACACTGACTGATTCTTCCAAATATTCAATGTGAGCCTTCCCAAGTTGTAGAAGTCATATTGTATAAAACACCATCCTGTGTAAAATTAAGCTCTTGAGGGCAGAGGAAGATGGTTTACTATAATGTTGAAGACAACTAGTTGTTGTCTATTTGCATTCATCTGTCTCTAGAAATGCTGGATGAGTCTCTGCTATTGCCTACCTCTTCTCTGCTGGAGCTTTCCCAACTCTTTTGAAGACTCTGCTCCCACTGTTTCCTCTTGGGAAAGACAAAACTTGAAGGCATTTGATGTAGTCAACAAGTTTGCTCTCATTTTTTTCAAGTAAACAAAGCTAAGTGTTTGAGACCCTTGCCCAGGAGGTGCATTGTCAGGTAGTTTAAGAAAGTAATGAGGTTTGTGTGTGTTAAACCTCCTGCAGTATGTGCTGTAGCAATGATCAGGAGCAGACAGCCAGATGAGTGTTAGGTGGTACCAGCCACAAGAGGAAGGACCTGACCCTTCAGCACGACTTAGCAAGTTGGAGCTGAGTAGTGAGGGAAGAGCAAAGCTGTCTTTGTGTTCTGAATTTCCAAATCTGCAATAGCAGTTGCAAGAAATATTTTTACCTTTAACTTGTCTTGCTCTCTCTTGACCTTACTCTCTTGATGTGCACTCTTGTTAACAAAGGGATTGGGGAAACAACAGCACAGTGGAAGTTAAAGCTGTCCATTCATCCCTCACTCCAGCCATGCTACCCTGCAGAACAGTGGATGTGGAACAGCCTACTGACATTTTTTACCAAGCCTGTTGCCATTTAACTTTACCTCCACCCCACAAACCAGGTTCTGATATTGCTTCACTGCAACACTTTCTCTTAAACAAAGAGTAAAAAATACTTCTATGATGTGTCAAAGCACAACACAGATGTCAGTTTTCTTCATCTACTTCTGTTACAGAGGATCTCTTATTTGAGCTCTTTATAACACATATAAAGGGCAGAAGCAGTAGGAAGAAATTCCATGTGCTCAGCAGTGTGGTGCATTTGCAGGGGCAGATATGGATGGAGCAAAACTTTGACTTGATTTGGTCCTGTGTTTTGTGGGGCAGGATGGAATGCAATGGTTCAGTTATGATGGAGTTAATACTACTCCATCTTCTTATCAACTCTGCTGTAGCTGATAGAGGGTATGAGTCTCATTTATTTGTTCCACTTTAGTAAGTTTAAAGAAATGAGATGGAGATTTCTTGTTACGTACTTATGTTGAAGCTTGCTGGTTTGGGGTCCAGAGATCTTTGAAACCCTCATTGTGTATTGCATGTCCCCAGAGAAGGGAGGGACAAAGATGCAGTGCTTGGGTGCAGTACCACTCTCTGAATGGGATGTAGTTTCCATTATCTGCTGGAATTGCTGTGAAAAGCCACCAGCTCCTAACTGGGACACAAGGAGCCACTCAGGGCAAGTAGTCATCTATTCCCCCTGGGCCAACTCACAGCTCCATGAAGACTGGCATTAACCAAAATGTTGAAGAAGGTTGTGATGTTTTACACAGAGTCCTGTCCTACACCCAGTCTCTTTTGTGATGTGCTGATTCTGAAATGATCTCATCCAGTGCCATTCCTTGGGGGGATGCCCTCAGCATCAGGCACAGCTCAGGTCTTTCTGTGGGTTTCAGTGAACAGAGCTGGGTGCTGGTCACCCACTGGATTCCAGGCTGAGTCAGTCAAACAGCTCATTTCTGTGTGTTTTCCAGTGCGTCTCCCCTCACTCACATCTCACCTTCCCTTGTGCTTATCTCACCTCACCCCAGTAGAGTTATTTATCTAACTAGTTAAGGGGTAGGGAAGATACAGTGCTTTGTATTTTCTGGGAAAAGAGGCATGTCTAGAGCTGAGTTCTGAACATCGCATAGAAGTAAAATAAAGGAAGGTAAATGCTCACCACTCCCAACAAACTTCAGATTATAAACTGAGCTGAAGAAAGTGAGTTGATTCCTCGCCTGGTGGCCGGCTCTGATTTGTTGTAACACTGTACAGAGACACATTGCAGCTAAGAGCATGCCAGGCTTTGTTTGCTGGTTGGTTGGATATTTATGTCAGGTTGCCAGGCAAATTCATATACTGCTATGCTGCAGGCAAGGTCTTGGGGGTGGGGGAGATGAGTAAACATTTCAGAAAGATCTAAAGGTGTAGGAAGAGATTTGGAGGAAAAGAATGAGGAGCTGTGTTTGCAAGCTGTAAAACTTGCACCTATTTTTATCTTCTGTTGCTGAAACAGAGGTATCCAGAGCTGAGCTGTTCTGTAGCACTGCCAGTTTCACATCTGTGCTGCTTTGTACCCTTGTGCCATGAGCAGGCAGCATCTCATGGAAAACACAAACCAGTTGGTCCCTGAGATGTGATTTGAGTGTCTGTCACTGCCTGGACAAGTGCATGTTTATGGACTCCTGCATGCTCCAAACCTGTAATAGGTTCAGTTAAAGTCTCTTCTGCCAGCACAAACCACAAAAAAGTAATTAAATAGATAATAAATCTATGTTCCCTTTCTCACCCTTAACTGCCTTCTTTCTCCAGCCTGTGTGTCACTCCTCAGGTTCAGAGCTGCAGTTTATGATACAGGATGATTTTTCAGTCACCATCTGAGTGCCTGGAAAAAGCTGGTACTCTGTGTTTGCAACTTTGTGCTGTGATTTACTGGACGACAAAGCGTGCAAGCCAAGGCACTGATGTTCTGAAAGAAAAGTTAAATCAGGAAACAGAATTAAGTAAAAAAAATAGAAGTAAAGGCTCATATCAATCTTTTATATATTTAGTTACCAAACAGCAGCATTTTGTTTGTCAGCAATACATGTAAAAACCACAAAATGGAGCTGCCCATTGCTTTTAGCTACTGTCTGTGCCAGGGCATTCTGTTCTTGTATTCACACTCAGAAATAGCTGAAATGATTATAAAATTTTTTGAGCAAACAGCAGCTTGCTTTTTTTTTTTTTACAGATATAATTGCTAGATAAACTGGGGGTTGCAAAATGCTGACATTTAGCACTTTTCTGGACAAGCTGTGTGCATTTTTGAGACAACCATATGTGAGATTGTCAGCAAACTACTACCAAAGACATTTGTGATTCAGAGCAATGGAGAGTTTTGAAATAGAAATCACGTTAGGTAATGACAGCCCTTGCACATCAGTGAAAGGATGTTTTTCAGTGATTGCCTGAACCCATTCCCAGACTTGGTTGAAAACAGTTTAGTTTCATTCTCTTTTGATTAGGAAATTAGAAATTTGTATTTTAAAAATTTATCTTTCAGAAAAAGGAAGGGAGTTTATTTGAAAGGTGGGTTGCAAGAGATTCGTGTTCTCTAAGTATATGAGAAACATTCTTTACATTTTGTTTTAAGTTGTGAAATGCAAGAAAGTTGAATTCTTACAGTTACTGAACAGGTCCTAGGGCAGATACAGGGAGTTCGTTTCTTTCCACAGAAATAAAGCAGTTTCTTCTGTGGGAAGATAGAGGAACAGGAATTCTTATGGAAACAAATTCTGGAAATAATCAGTCCAGGAGAGAGGTAGCACTCAGTTTATTTATGAAAGCTCATAATGAAATGGAAGATAAGAAGTTAGCATGATGCATGATCTGAAGGGATGAACCTGTACTTGAGATTTGACAACATTACTCTTAAAAATATTTATTGCTGCAATTTAAGTAGAGAGTACCAAGAGAAATAATGTTTTATTTCTGTCACTTGGCCTTCACTATAACATTGAAACAAGTAATTTAAATAGTAAAAGTTCCAGTGAGTATCTTGCACATTAATATTCACCTTAGTGCACACACAGACAGTGCTTAAGTGTTCTTTTTTGGCCTTGAGTGGAAAACTGGGTACATGTAGCCCCTGTGCTGTCACTGTATTTTCCTTGACCTGCACCTCCAAGCAGTATCCGCAGTGTACCCTTGGATATCTTGGGACAATGTCACTGCTTATGTCCATTGACAAATCAGGTAGGTTAGAAGCAGGATTGTTCTGTATCTGGACAAGATGATTTCTGTTATCTTCAGTCTGAATATATGCAAATTTACAGGCATATTCCTGCAAGGGAGCAGGTCTGTCCTGGGACAGTAATTAGATTGTAATTACTCAAACAATTGTTACATGCCTTTCTTCATAGGAAAGACAGGGCTTATATCCATAACAGACAACATGAACAGCATCTTCTGCTAGGATTCCAGTACCTGAAACATTCATTGAGATGTGAATGTCCTGTGGCCTTTGTACCCAGACCAAATTAGAGAGATCGGTAATAACCAACTGTAGGAAGTTCAACAAGTGAAGGGCCAGATTCTGCATTTGGAATGGAACAACCCTGGATGAACGGACAGACTGCGAAGTGAGAGGCTGGAGAGCAGTGCTGTGCAGGGGTCCTGGGGGCCCCGGTCTATGGAAAGGTGAATGTGAGCCAACAGTGCCCTGGCAGCCAGGAGGGCCAACAGTGTCCTGGGGGCATCAGGCACAGCATCGACAGCTGGGCAAGGGAGGGGATTGTTCCACTCTGCTCTGCACTGGGCAGCCTCACCTCAAGTGCTGGGGGCAGTTTGGGGTGCCACAATATAAAAGACTATGAGGCCATTAGAGAGGGTCCAAAGGAGGGCCACAAGGATGGTGAAGGCCTTGAGGGAAAGCCATATGAGGAGTGGCTGAGGCCACTTTGGCTGTTCAGCCTGGAGGAGACTTGAGGGGAGACCTCAGTGTGGTCTTCCACATCCTCACAAGGAGAGGGGAAGGGGCAAGCACTGATCTCTTCACTCTCCTGAGCAGTGACAGGACTCGAGGAAACAGCCTGAAGCTGTATCAGGGGAGATTAGGTTGGATGTCAGGAATAGACTCTTCACCCAGAGAGTGGTTGAGCAGGTTGAACTGGCTTCCCTGGAAAGAGGTCACAGCACCAAGCCTTACAGAGTTCATAAAGTGTTTGTACAGTGCTCTCAGGCACAGGGTAGGATTCTTGGGGTGTTGCTGTGCAAGGTCAGGAGCTGGACTCTATGACCCTAATGGATCCCTTCCAATTCAGCATATTCCATGATTCTGTGATAGAAATTCCATTAGTGCAGTAATGGGTCTGCATGTCAAAGCGCAAAACTTGTCTTTAAAGGCTTTTTTGTTTTCCTTTCTTAATTCCTTCCTGTGGAAAATAGTGGTAAAAATCTTCCTCAGAAACAATGTCTCCTTTATTTTTAAGCTGCTGATGAAGTAAAATTGTATTTATCTTGTGGGCATTGATAAAATTGTACATTTTAGTTGCTTTTAATAACTTTATACTTTCTGACTCTTTTTCTTTCCTTTTCTTTGTTCTTCCTCATTAATAAGAACTAAACAAAATATTTTCCTTTACTGAATGAGCTTCTGATCATGCCGTATTTCTTTCTCAAGGAGACTTGCTTTGTAGCTGTTAGGCATAGGACTGCCTTCATCCATCACAAATACATTTACTTCCCATAGTTCCATTTGAGCCCAGAACAGAAAGCAGTCAATGTGTATAAGATCAAGAAGTGGAGAAATCAGAAATTGCACCATTTCCCAGATCTAGAGGAAAGCATTGCCAGAGGCCAAGGTGAGATACTATTTGATGGTACAGCCAAGTGTCAGGGAGTCCCCATGGGGAAGCGATGGGGTCAGGGACAGGCGATCAAGTGGGGACCTGGAGTGCTACTGCAGCGGGAACAGGACAGTCCCTTCCCTCAGGCACCAAGCTGAGCCAGACACTTGAGCACAGAATCTGCCAAGGTGCTTTGTGAACTGCCAGCAGTGCTGTGATTTAAGCCTAGCCTGTCTGAGGCTAAAAGGCTGAAAGTGAGCTTCTGGTGTATAAGCTCCAATTTGAAATAACTGTGTGTAGCAAAACATGAAGTGTTCTGTAGCCTTAGATCCCATAGCTCTAAATGGAGAGATTGAGGTTGCTTCCTATAATTACAGGAAATGGTAATTTTTAAAATTTACTGTCATTTTTTAAATGCTTTCCAGGAAAAGACATTAGAAACCAAGAGCTGACTAGTTAAATTTTAAAATATTACACTGTGTCTTTCCATGTGGTTTCCCAGCAGTAGTCCAGTAACATAACACATCTGATTTCCAAGCTCCTTCCTCAGTTTTACATGCTGGAATCGGTGGTCTCTCACACTCCCACTTTCCAGATCAGCAAACGATTTATTAAAACTTGAGCTACCTCCTTAGCTGCTTTGAGTCTGTTCTTGTCAAAGTTCTGCTTAATATGTTGGCATTATTACAAATCTAAACAAGGTTGCTCCTTGGTGTGACTGCAGGTTCCTGCATCTGGTTTTGAGCCTTTGCTGTCTGTCCTCTCTCACAAGTGCGAGCCTTCCAATCATAAAGAACAAAACTCCCACAAGAAAGGGAAAATTCAGCAAGGAAGCTACTCTGCAACTGCAGAAAAATGGACAAGGTAAACCATTCTTAGTTTATTTTTGGAGGAGAAGAAAAAATCTTTTCTGGATACACTTTTCTTCAGGTCAGTAAAACATTTTATCAGGCTTCATCCCTTTTTTTCTACATACATAGACAAAGAAATTCTAAGGAGTCTCCCTGAATGAAACATTGCATCATCTGAAGGCACAGGACTGGGACAGCAATGTCTGATAATGAAAATTTGTGTTGGACCAAATTTCATCTTAATTTAGGTGAAGGATATATCCCTCATGTTTGAAGGAGTAAATCTAGTAAAACATTCAAAAATAAATAACACTGCAGTCACTCTTAGGTATGGGCTTCATTTTGGATCTACTCTCTTACTGCCTTCTAGCACAGCCTTCCAAGAGACAGACGAGAGGATATTCTCACCTTCCTACTGAAGGGACTGCCAGGCAGCTGGGCTGGGCAGCTGTATGAAGTTACTTAAAAATCCATTGCAGAAACAAGTTTATAAAAAAAAAAAGCCTGTGGCTCATATAATTTTACAGGTATCAGGAGGTGCAGGTTTATGTTCAGAGATCAGTGCAGGACAACTGGAATCTATCTGGAGAGTAAAGCCACCTTTTAGGCACATGTATCTGGAGAATTGTTTAAAAAGTCCTGGTTAAGCCTGGAACTCAAATTTTTCTTTGCAGATATTTTAAGCAATGGATGAAGGTTAGGTGTGAATTCTCAGCCCCTCCTTTCATGAAAGCAAACAGATTTACTGCATTTTGAATTTGTGTCCATCCCAGAAGGTAAAATTTTACTGGATTTTCAATTTGTCCCCATTCCAGGGCTCCCTTCTGGTGTCAGAGATGTTGAGGAAATATTACAGAATCAGAGTGGTTTGGGTTGGAAGGGATCATGATGATCACCTTGTTCCAACACCCCTGTCAAGGACAGGGGGAGACTCGTTTGAGCAAATTACTCAAAGCTCCATCCAGCCTGGACTTGAATACTTCCAGGGATGGATTGGGCATCCATAGCTGCTCTGGGCAATCTGTTCCAGTGCCTCACAATAAATAATTTTCTCCTAACAGCTAATGTAAAACTGCCCTCTGTCAGTGTGAAGCCATTCCCACTTGCTGTGTCACTGCATGTCCATGTAAAAAGTCCCTCTCCAGCTCTCTTCTACTCGGTACTTTATCATTTATGCTGGCATGGACTAAAGCTCAAAGGGAACTTTGTGTTGGAGTAGCTTGCCTTTAACAAATGCCATATTGCTCCTTAAGGTATCTGACATAAGGTGGGAAAAATTCTTGCAAGATGGAAAAGTAACTTTTGAGGTGAACTGTTAGGAGTTAATTCCTCAAGTAAAACTCTATAATAATATAAAATGGACAGAAATATTGGCTGCCATTGGATTGCTGATTTTGTTACCTCTTTAGCTCTCAGAGAGGGAACAGGTTATTGTTCTTTTTGGATTGACCAGCTTGGGCTTTTCAGACAACAGATGAGATGGGTAATGTTTGGAAGTGGGAACTGAGGAAGGAGAGCAGCAGGGAATGATCCCATGGGCATTACCTAGCACTCAGCAGATATTGACTGTATGTGTGACAGCACTGCCAATGCTTGGTGCCTCCATTTGAAGTTTAAGGTATGTTTAACGGGGACCTCCTGTCACCCAGAGAAAGTGAAGTGATGGACCTGTCTAATTTGCCTTGGTTATTGTTGATAATTGGATTTAGTTAGAGCAGCACTGCATCTCTGTTTGCAAAGTTAAGCAACAGCTTGTTTCAATTCCATGGTACCAGCATTCATCTCTCAGTCTTCACTGTTCCCTTGTGAGTTCAAGGTATTCTTTCTCTGCTGTGGCTTTTTTGTCTTGCAGATCTTCTATTTTGATTCACTTTCTAATTTTTTTCTGTCCTTTTCTTCTGTCGGTCTTGCTCCAGATCTCTGTTAGGTGATGCATATGTGCAGAAGGGGCTGTTGCTAATGAACTTCTAGGCAGGGAGAAGGCAAAATAGATCACTTTTAAAACGGAAAGAGAAGGGTGTGGGTGGGAGTTTAAGGGACACTGTATTTTTAATAGATTAAATAGATTAAGTGCTGTTATTTAATTAAGGGCACTTCTGGGCAGATGAAGGATGATTGTGTCTTTAGTGACACATTAGAGAACAGCAGTTTGGATATTTTTTTCCCCAAAAAGCATTCTGTGATTTTTCCTTTTGAGAGCTGCCTTTATGTATTTAAGTGCTATGGTTCATAAAGAAAAGTACACAACCATAAACCCATTGTGAAATACCTGTGTTGTCTGAAAGGCATTGAAATGAGCTCTTTCTGGCATACATGTGAAGTCTGATGTCTCTCTGATTAATAATGGGGAGAAAGTTCCAGGCTTATACTGACATTGATTGGATCAGATATACTCCCTTTGGTAAAGTATTTTAAATTAAAAATTCAGAAATAGAAGTATCATCTAAAATTAAGAATTGTCACTCTAATGGATGCAACCACAATACTAGTTTGGCATAGTCTCCTAGTACAAGTCTTAATTTAAAGAAAGAAACTGATCCAACTTGGGGGAAAACCCTGGTCCCACCTAAGTTAGTTGTGGCGCTTATTTGTTGCCCTTAGTGCCAGGAGCTCATCCTCAGTGTCTAGCATGATTCTGCAGGGTGGGTGGTATGAAAAGGGATGTGTGCCACCTAATTGAGTGCCACACAGAAGTGGATAAGGTGAAGTGAGACTTCACTGTACCCATTAAGAAAACAATTTAAACTGTGCTTGCATCTTCAGGAGTGTTGCATAGGCTTAGTAGTAGAGGCATGGCTGTCATAAAAGAGTCTTGACCCACAGGCACTTGGCTGGCTCCTCATCCTTCCCCACACAGAGTTTCATACTTTTCAGTTGATCATTGACATAGGGGCTACATCCTCTCCTAATCTCCCTTGCCTGTCTTTCCTAGAAAACCTAAAAGCTTCAGTTCCAGTGCTCCAGTCATAGGAGCCATCCCACCATGTCTCTGTGATGCCAATGATATCATATCCATGCAGGTGTGTGCATGTCTCTAGTTCCTCTTGTTTTTCCTCATCCTGTAGGAAATTGCTGCATACCAGTGACGGGATCTCTAAAAGCAAGAACAACTTTTGATACATGTGGTTTATTGCATAGGTCATGGGTATATGAGCTCTGCTTAAGGTGCTAGCTGCAGCTGCAAGCGTGCTAGAGAGAGAGAGAGAGAGAGAGTGTGGGAAAGAGGGAGTGGGCAAGGAAGAGGGGGCAGGAGCAAGAGAGTATGCAAAAAGTAGAGAGTAAGAAGAGAGATAAGAAGTAAAGAGAGAGACTGTAAAGAGGGCTAAATGCTTGTTACATGACATTATATCTCTTTCTGTGGCGAATATTCTAATTTACATTGATCAACCAGTACAAAACACAAATCCTATAGAATCTACATACAGCCTATAAGAACTACTACATTACTATACTGTGTTACATTTTAAACTCTAGAAGTGGCTCTTTAGATTGACCATTGGAACCCACAGCTAGCAGAAGGGTATTGTTCAATCAAAAGGGATTCTCCTTGAGCTGGCTAGGTCACTGTTCTTTGCTTATGTAGTAACTAACGCTCAGTATCCAACATCTCAAAGCTAGCTTTCATTTCTACTTCAATTATAGGTTTCATATTTTCAGCATCTTTTGCCAAGCAATCGTATTTATAAGATTTCCCTGTTTCATCTTCCCCAACACCATACCATATGGGTTTGTGTACAGGCATCTGAGCCAGGTCCTGGGTAAAGCAAACTTGATGGCTGGATGTACTGGTTTGAAAGCAAACCAGGGGGATAACTGAACTCCACGCAATTACCTTGCAAGAGATCTCAGGTCAGAGTTACAATTTAATAAAAAAATTACAATAAATGCAATGATACACAGAAAACTGACTTAAATCCACAAAGTCAGAGTACAAACTGGCACTGTGGTGGTCACAGTCCTATTAAGCAGTGGTCACAGTCCTGTTGAAGTAATGGTTCCAGTCTTGTCAAAAACAGTGGTCCTGTGGAAGTTCTGGCCCCCCCTCAGTCCATTGAATGGTGATGGTGATAGTGTCTCCCCCTTATATAAGGTCATGTGGGAATGCTCAGTACGTTCCCTAGGGTGGGGAGTTTCACAACAGAGTGATTTAATTCTGTGAGTCATAGGATCTTTTGGAGAGTCCTTGAAGGTCTTGCAGCTGGCCCTTATGCTGGAGCCATGTATCCAGGTGTGGTCCATTAGCAGATATGACACCCTCAGGAGGGGTGTAACTGTGCCGGTGCTTCCCTGGAGAGTGTTATTATGGTTGAATCATTTGTAAAAACAAAATGAAGAAACACTATCCCACCTCACAGGGTTTGCCTCTTCTTAATTTCATTTAACATCCAGTTTGTAGCCTGAGGTGTCATGACGCAGTACTGGAGTCCTTAGGGGCTAGCTCAGTTGCACTCTGGCACATGTGCCCCAAGTGGGACAGACAGGGATAGCAAGGCAAATCCTGATCTAACTTTAGAACCCAATGCTCTACGACACAAGGTTGTCCTGTGCCGAGAGCAGAGTAAGGACGAGGGAGACACCTTTTGTGTTATTTCCAAAAAGGCTTTTTCCTTGGAAGGAACAGGGACAAAAACAACGAATACTGGACTACATCAATTTATAAATGGGGGAGGAGCAAGGGGAGGGTATGAATCATTAACCGAGAGACTTAGGGGAGGAGTACGAGGAGTTTACAAAGTACAAACCAATAAGGGAACATAGTGGGAGGGAACAGGTTACATAAACCAATGAGACACTGAGTAACAGGGGATGGACAGGGAACATCCTGGACCAAGGGGGTTGGTATATAGGGAAATTGACAGGTGGTGGGAGGAGGAACAGGGAACATTTAGGAATAAGGGGCAAGTACCAGGGTAGATTGACAGCTGGGATAGGAGGGCGCAACTGGGACTAAACCATTAACATAAAGGGGAGGGGGGGGTGTACCCCTTCACAATACAGAAAGTAATCAAACCAAATACAATAAGCAAAAATGTGCCTCAACAGTGCCAGGTGTGTACTGGGCAACTACTGCAAATGACCCATTGTTAACAGTTTGTCAGAAATGGCAGTAGAGGGCAGTAGAATATGGAGTTTGGTTACACCCCACATTCACACTCTCCTTCTGTAACTCAGGATACTGGAGCATCTGGAACCCCTTTACACTGTTCCAGGCATCCATTACAGGTTTTGGCATCTGACTGGTAAGATTGGGATGGATAGATGCCCTGACCAATCTAGTTTAAAGCCCCTTCACCAGTACAGCAAGTTCTTGACCCAAGAAGGTTTTTTACTTTGTCAGATGGACCAATAACATCCCTGATCCAGGCTCTTCAAAGGCATCACACTTCTGTTTAGTACAGCTCATGCTTACAGACAAGAGCCTCTGGACCTCTTAATTACTCAATACTATCACCCACTGCCTCTTCTTGGCTAAAGTTGTTAATTTCTGTATTTGTGGAATAGATAGGGCTGTTCTGCTTAGTTCTGGCTGTTCTTTCAGTGTGTAGGTGTTGCCTCATTAGCCTGAAGAGCTACAAAGTGGTACTGAGTGGACATGTTCAACTGGGCTGGAATGTCTGGCACTGAGGGGAAGTCCCTTCCTTTTGTTAGTTCCTTTTCTCTTCCTTTTGTTGCTGTAGGCTTTTTATTCCCCACTACTTCCCACTCTCCGGTGTTAATGCTCTCCCTCCCCTCTCTGTGTGCCAGGATGTGAATTTTTGGTCTGTCCTCAGCAGGCTGTGGCTCCCCTACCAGAGGGGCTTGGAACCAGCTGTCCAGTTCCCTCTCAGCCTCCATGATATCTCTTAGTCTTTTGACTGTCTCCTGCAGCTTGACACCCTGTTTCCTGAGGTCCTTCACTGGGGCACACCAGCTACAGTTCAGTGAGCTACCTCTCTTGTACTCCCTGATATTCCTTGGCCTCTCTACTACTTCCTTCAGCTGTGCTACCAGGCTGAGCAGATCTGTTCTCTGTTCACACCTCGAACAAATGTTGTTTCCACTGCCCTCTGGCATTGGTGACCAGCTCAGACATTCACTACAGCCAGAGACCTGGACAGCTGCATGTTGATGTCTGAGGTATCTGGGTCATCACATTCCTTCTGATAGTAGCTTTTGACCACATTGAAACCATGCTTAGTCCTCTTCCAGACTACTGGGTGATGACTGACTCTCTAAATTCTGAGCCCTACCTCTCTGACCAGTCATGTCTTGTTTGCCTGTTCCTGTTTGTCACACTCCCTGGAGACACTTAAATCTCTTTCAGATGCTCCTGGCAATGCCTCCTCACCTGGCTGGCTCCCAAAGGCTGCCAGGTCCTGATGGAACTGATTGTGTGGGCTCAGGAACCCTCACTACAGCTAAAAATCAGCTGGCTTCAGCTAACTTAGCTAAGTGTTCTGTATTTCCTAAGGATGAGTGGTTTTAACAGAAAAAGGTTAGGGAGCTCACAAACAAGGGGTAGATTGTGGATATGATGGTGCCAGGGGCGATGACAGACAACTGGTACCTCTCTGAGCCCGGCCATACTGGGATGCAGCTTTCCAGCACTGAGTGAAGTTTAGAGTTGAGTTTCTGTGACACCAGTTTGGAAGCTAGGCACAGTGCTTAAGTCTACTTCTTGTTATCTGCCCTGTGTCCTCTCTACTACCTGTGATTGTGCTCTCTAGACTATCTTGTTTTCTCTTTGTCAAAAATAAGAACAAAACCTTCCTTCTCTCTGTTGCTGCTGTGTTAAATATCAATGTAAACCAAGAGACCATTTGAGATCAGCAAAGTGCCTATTGCAAAGCATTGTCTGATCCCTTCCTACCATAAAGACACAAAACAGGCTCGTTGTTTGTGACATCGCCTCAGAACAGGATAGTTAAGCAGATGTAGGTAATGTAAAATATATAGGAATTCCTTACAATCAACTTAGGAATACAGCAGTTTGTTTATTTTTGAAGCAATGCTATTAGCTACAGGTCTCATTGTATCCTAGCAATTTAGCTGTGTCAAAGATGTGATTAAACCTTGTTGCAGCATGTTTTTTGCTTACTATATTTAATTACTTTTTGTATTGTAAAGTTGTAAACCACCCTCTCTCCCCCCTTATGTTAATAGTTTATCCCAGGTGTACCCTCCTATCCCAGCTGCCAATCCACTCTGGAAACTACCCCTTGTTCCCAAATGTTCCCAGTGCATCCCCTGTTATTCAGTCCCTCATTGGTTTATGTAACCTTTCCCCTCCCACTGTACTCCTTTATTGGTTTATACTTTGTAAACCCCTCCTTGTTCTCCTCCCCTGAGTTTCCCTCATAGGCTCATTCATCTCCTCCCTTTGTTCCTCCACCATATATCAGTGGCTGTAATCTGAGATCTGGGCTCTCTTGTGGGAAAGATATCAAGGGAATAAACCTCTTTGGAAATCCCATGAGAAGCCTCTCTCTCTTCCTGGCTCCTGCCCTCAGCATCTGAGTGTTTGTAGAGCATAGTGCTAAGCCAGCACTTGGGTCCAGACCTCTGCTCAAGGCCAGCCCACTCTTGGCATGAGTGCCAGAGATTTCTATCTGCTGAGCTAGCCACCCCCTTTGTTCCAACACCACGTCAAAACCTCAGCTCTGGGACTCAAGTAAAACTGGCAGATCATATTAGTAAT
The DNA here is from genome assembly GCA_013399455.1 of Anthoscopus minutus. Lineage (NCBI taxonomy): Eukaryota > Metazoa > Chordata > Aves > Passeriformes > Paridae > Anthoscopus > Anthoscopus minutus. The sequence continues at coordinate 46,312 of VWYI01039451.1, read as the reverse complement.
ATAATTTGTGCCTGTACAGCAGCCATTTCAGTGGAAATGAGGTTCTAACCAGTGTATATTCCCAGATCTCTCAAAAGAATTCTAGTCTGTATAAAACCAAAATTTCCTAATATTTAAATAGCTTTTTAATTTTTTACTATTTTTGTTAAAAATAGTTCTGTGTATTCTAGCTGGTTTAAATATACCAGTCCTGATCCATTAAATATGGGAGACACTAGATTTATGGATGAAATAAGTCCATTCAGGTAATTTTTCTAGAACAAGTAATATTTTCTATTTAGCTATATATATATATATACACACATATATATACATATATACATATATATCCCTTTAAGACTCACAGTTTTATGCTTGGTGCCTTATCAAGAAGCTGGGTTTGTGATCTGCATTCTTGATCATGAAGAATTGTGTGATATTTATTTAGTGGATTAAGAGATGTCATAAAAAAGAAAGTGAGCAGGCATTACTTAGTCCCATGTTTCTTTTCCTTCAGTCCCAGAAGTGCTAAATTCTGGTTTTAATTTCATTATTGAAATTACAGAACCTTATAAAGATCTGGCTGCATCCCAAAACAGCCTATTGAAAAATGTCTCTAAAGTTGTAGTCATGCCAAGTAACCTTCTGCAGCCAAAGGTCTTGAGGTATCAGCAATTGCTTGTTTGGAAGGACAGCTTAGTATCTCTCACTGACAGGTCCTTTGGGAAATGCAGACAGGATGTATCTGTGCCCTGCTCTCTTTTAGCTACACTGTGGTGAGGAAGATGAAGCACCCAGTCAGACCTGTGACTTGGGCAACACTTCAGAGGAGCTGAGCCTTGAAATGGCTTGGATTCTGGCTGGTTCCATCTGGAAAATAATACATGCATATGATGCATGATGAACTGACAGTTTTGACCACCTACAAAGGTCCATGAAGCACAGGAATACCCCAGTGTGTGCCATAGCTGCTATGGGACTCCTGAGTCTTGGAGCAGCTATAGACCAGCCTAAGCAGTTCTTTGTGTTTCAGGAATGCTGGCCTGATCTAAAACATGCTTCAAAAAGCACTTCTGGCAATGCAAGAAGAGAAATATCTTCTCAGTTTGTAGTTTTGATTGCTTTGGTGTTTATGTTTGTTGGGAACCAGAGGCTATGTATTCTGGCTGGGTGTACATGACTGCAGGTGACATGGTGCTCCTTTAGAGATGAACCTCAGCAAAGGCTGTAAATTTAAAATAGAGGAAGTTTTCATCTCCAGTTCAAAAGTGCCACCCAGTAATGCCAAAACTGCAGGCATACTGAAAGCACCAGCTCACAAGTCTGCACACAAAAACTTCTACTGCTTCTATGAACCTAAGAGAAGGTATTTTGAATAATTTTGCTTAATTATTTTTAAAAACAGTTATCTGGGCAGTGTCTTATGAGAACACACAAGCTTAATGTACTGGTGTCAGTCAGCATGCAGTTCAAAACAGTGCAGCTTTGATATGAACATTGCATTTATCTTTGCTAGCAAGGATACCCTGGATAATTTTCAAGTGCCACAGCCACTTTTCTCATTCATAAAGACAAAGTGTGGTAGCAAGACTTAGCTATGCTGTGTGTGCATGAGCCGACACACAGGATCTAGTGACTGGTAATGAACATTCCAGAGTCAGATTTTGCAGTCTCTTTAGAAGCCCCAAACCATTACAAAATTATGGTTAAACTTTAATTATTTAGCTTCCTTTAGTTTGCTTCCTTTATGCTTCAAAAAGGTACTAGACATGAGTATTGGCAGATCTGAAGAGGAAAAGCAATCTTATTTTCAGAAATATTGAAATCATATCACTGCTACTTTCTGATTTGTTTTTCAAGTTAATAATTCCCATGGCGACCAGGAGAAAGAAAAAGGCTGGAAGGGATTGTATGCTGATGGTGAAGAAGACCTACACAAAGCGGCTGTGTATCAACTGTGTTTTCAAAACTATCGATTGTGATTTTCATGTGAGTTATATTTGACAGATTCTGCCAACTACATCCTGTGATGTCTGGGAGTGAGGGCAGTCTGGCAGTAGCTTTTGGAAAAACATTTCTCCTCATCAGTAAGATAAAACTGTCAGAGGAACCCAGAGACATCCATGGAAACAAATAATGATTCAATACGCAAAACTAGTTTTCTAGTTCCAGGGAAAGATAAGAGAGGCACATTTTTGAGAGCTGCATTTGAGCATCCAGATAAATGAGTGAAGAGAGAATTACAATGACCTGGTAAACTGAATGTTCTGGAGGACTTAAAATGATAGGAATTATTTCTGAAATGTTTGCTCAAAATACCAATTTATCAAAGATAATATTTGTGGCATATCAGGCCCTGATGTATGCATCTCTATACCATACACCAAATACTGTGGAGAAAATGCTGATGTTTCTCATATTGTATATTAGCTGGGTATGTGGAGTAGTGAGAAGAATGAGTAGACTGAATCTATTACAGGAAAGGATTAGTTTATTGCATTTTATTTGAGAGTTGAATTGTTTAATGGAATGCAATAGCGGGTAACTAGTAATTGGCTCAAAGGAACCCTGAGATGGAGGAGGCAGTAAAAACAAGAATTATTTAATGCATAGCATAGCAAGTTGCATTAAAGTAGCTGCCTCTCTGGTGTGTTCTCAGAATTTTATGGCCAAAAGGTTCCCTGGGGAAAGTATTCCTCTCATTGGTTTAGTGTCTTCCCACAAGGATAGGTTTTGTTTCCTTGATTTTTGCTTTTTAATATACTTTAATTGAGCACAAAGTTGTTTGTGTGGTGTTTTGTTTTTTGTTTTCCTTGAATGTGAATGACAGCATATGTTGGAGTGAATGCATTCTATCTTAGTAAAAAGCACCTAACATCCTTCAAGCTGGCAACAAGCTCACGCTTGTTTTGGGAGTACCTCTAAGCCCTAACCACTTATCAGGATCCACTGTAACAACTGAAGGTATCCACACCTATGCAGCCCAGACATAGCAGAAAAAAAGATACCCTTGTGCCTTCATTATTCACAATTGAAATAGTTAACTGAAGTAACAAGAGTGCTTGTTTCTCTGTTCTCACCTTTCAGTGCTCTTATCCTGGTGTATTCCACTGCTAAAAGCAAGAAGAAATCCCCAGAGCTATGTAGGTTCTTCCATTAAAACTTGTTTTGTGGAATAAGGATCAAGTAGTTGCAGCTCTGGAAGGTCATCTTACCCACCCACTGTTTAAAGCTGTGCCAGCTGCTTCAGGTTGTTGGGGGTTGAATTCAATCGGGCTTTGAGTACCCCCAAAGACAGAGACTACAGTTTCTCTGGGGAGCCTGCATCAGTGTTTGGATCCACTCACACGGGAAACCTTTTTGCTGGTATGTAATTGCCATTTCCTGTGCAGAAATTAATGTCTTGCCCTTCTACCTACCACTTTGTGGTCCACTAAGTGACTGACTACAACTTCTCATTCCTTGAGGGCAGCAAGAAAACCTCCCTTTTGCCTACGGTTTCTAAGTACCAGTTTGCTGTCATTATTGTAGGCAGTAGTGGGGAGGGAAGGATGTGATTGTTTGAGTTGTAGGTACCCCGTGCTGAACCAGCTGCTGCACAAGGTCATTTTGTGCAGACCTAGTTTGATTTTCCCCAGCAGCCTGGCTTTTTGTCTTGAACTTGTTTGCCTCAGGCAGTACTTACTGGAAGGCTGGAACATTTGGAGATAGGAGAAGCTTTTTTTCCTGCTGGAAAAAGGATACCCTTTCTGGGGTATCTTAAGCCCTAGAACTGAACTTTTCAAAACTGGCAATTGTTAAGGATTCCTGTGCCACTATCTTCAGGAAGAAGGAGGATAAAGAAGGGATTAACAGTCATTGCCAGCAAGTCATTTGCTTTTTTGGTAATCAATAATTACTACCTAAGCAGGGCTCTTAGTACAAGTTTATTTCCTAAGAATTTAATGAATCTTCACTGTGCATCGTGGTGAGGATTCTTTTTTTTATTCTATGCACAATGAGCAAATTTTAGCTAAAAATCCCAATAGTTCCTGAATTCTGCCTGTTGAAACTCCCCCATTCTGTTCAAGAAGGTATATACTGCCTTATGTCCCAGGCTGCTGCTCACTGATGAGGTAGCCCCAGAACAGATGAGGAGGAATCTTGGCACTCTGTTTGCAAAACCAACTTGGTGGTACAAATCTGCATTATATTAATTTGCTGGCTTATTATTATTATTATTATTTGAAAAGTAAGACATTTTGCGCAGTTAATTTTCTGCACTCAGGGAAAGGGTTGCTAGGGAATACACCGTTATCTGCAGAACTAGCTGCTACAAATTCTTCTCAGATGGTTCTGTTTGATAATTTCTTCAAAATTTATTTTTCTTGTGGTGATTAAATACACTGTACTTGTAAAGACATTTTTGAGTATGTTCCATCATGCTAACAGATCCATGCAGTCAGTCAGTGTTGCTGTGGAACAGTCTGCCCTGCAACAGAAGGAAGGCTGATTCCCAAAGGATGAAAATTTGGTTTCAGATAGCCAAAATTCCAGTTCTGAGAGTAAAGGACCATCTAGGACAAGAGGTCTGGTCTAACTCACTACTTTTATTGCCAATTAGAGAACTGATCTCCTCTGTCAGAGCATTATTTTTGCCCCTTAAAGGGAGGGTATAGTTCCCTAAAATTAAGGATATAATTTTAGTTATTCCTAACATGGCATTATATCTCTGTGCAATTCATCGTTTTTCTGTATGGGAATAGGGAATAAATAACCTCTACAATTAAAGCACTAGAACAAGGTCTTAGTTATTTAGAAATCAAAATGCAAACCCCAAACCTTCACCCCTTTCCTAATCCTTAAAAGGAGGAGTATTGGCTTAGGATACCTGAGACAAACTAAGAAATGTTTGCCCCAGTCTTACACTCTCTGAAACCCACGGCGTAATTTTTACTTTCCCTAGTTGTAAAAGTTGGGAAGAGATCAATTTCTTGAGCTGATGATAATGATGAGGAGACCAAATAACCCTGGATCATAGGTCAAGCCTGGGAAGTAATGTCAGGAAACAGGTGACCTATTATACGGACCTCTGGAATCCAATATGTACAGTGGTAATACACTTAGTTTCCTGTGACAGGTCATTCTTGAAGCAGTGTGGGGTCCTTCCACATGAACTGCTGGCCCTATGGATGACCATAGCATTTCCAAGTTGTTTTATGGGAAAGAATACACTTACTCCTAAGCAAATATTTATTTTATCATTTTAAGCAGGGTGACAAAGAAGGAACAAGCAGGTTTGCTTGTTGACTTTGAGGATTTTTCTGATAGCAGCCTTTTCTTCCCTCTTGTCTATGAGTAGCCTTTGGCATCAGGGTGATAGCCCTTGAGCTGCCGAGTGCTAAGTGCATTTGATCGGTATCATTAGCAGCCCCAAGTAATTGATTTTCCTCTGTAGCTGAGTGTTCAGAGCAAGCACACAGCCAATGGCAGTCACTTAATCTGTCATGCCTGCATGTTGATGTCCTCCTGAGATCTATCAGCTGTGTAGCCTCTGACCCCATCAGCAAAATCACTGGTGGCTACCTCATATCTGCTGTGTACCCATTATGTCGTCTGAATCAACCAGCTGAACTGGCTGCAGTGAACATGGAAGAAGGATTTACAGCAGCAATGGCAGTTTGTAGGTCTTATTTTAGTCTTCCTTTCCATGCATATCTAAGCCTGGATTTTTGCGGGAAGGGGGGGGTGTCTTTAAATGTACACGTTCAATTATTTTTCTTGTGTTAGTATTAATTGCAAGACTCAAAATAGGTTGATTAGGATAAGACCTCACAGAAATGTTTATAATTCAGATTTTGGAGATATGACTAATGAATAACAACCACAGCTAATCAGTTCTCAAAACTGATGGTAATGAGCAGAAAAGGGGGAGGAAGCCAACCTGGATCTCTGCTATTGCACTGCAGTGGAAGATGGCAAAGTCTCCTAACATGTGTTTGATTTAGATGGAATTCTTGATTTTTTACAGGAAAAGCCATTTTTAAAAGCAGGACTTGAAGATAAATTTTAAAGAAAAAGTAGTCAATTACAACCTTTAAAGTTAGGGTAGTGTTTAATTGTTTGAACTGTTCAGACTTGAGGATTCTTATGGCATCTTTGGGCTTTTTATTTATAAGTTGAGTTTTTCTGCATTCATAACTGCTACAGAAATGAAAGCACTGAACACTGGAATCCTTTATTCACAGAACTGACATCTTAAGGGCATTGTTTTTCTCTGTATTTCCACGATTTTTGACCTTGATCAAGGTCATTTCTTGAGATGATGTAGTAAGTCTCTTGCTATACTCTGGTTAGTCATCTGCCTCTGTGCATGTGTTTTGTTTAATCATGTAGTGAATTTGCTGTCCTGAATAAGAAAGAACTTGAAATGTATCAGAGATTCCTGAACTGGAACTTCAGTCAGGAGTGGTCCTGATCCACACAGGAATTAGCATTGTGTTAAGACTTGGAAAATGCCTTTCAAATCATAGGCAGACGTCTTCATGTGAAATCTCCCTGATTCTGTTGTGCACCACATCCTTGTAAGAAGAAAAATTCCTACCAGGTTGTACATTTTAGTTTTGGGATTTTTTGACACTGAAGGACATATTTGTTGTCAAAGAGCATTCTCTGCAGTTGAATTCCACTTAGAGATTGCTTCTGGAAGGAGGACAAGAGAAGAAATTGTCCTTGGCTGGTGAGGCACTTTTACACTGTTCAGTGCACTCAGGGAGGCTCTGCAGAAGCCTAGTGCCTTTAAGAAAAAAACCAAAAAACAATGACCAAACACCGTTTCAGGAACTCAGTTTTGTCATTGGACATAGAGCTGAGCTGCTGGTTTGTGTAACTGATCTTTAAATAATACCATAGAACCCAACTCAGTGTCACCATGAGGACAAGGTTCTTCTTTTGGCAGTAAGAAGTGTGGTTTCTAAATAAAGGTAATGGTAGAAATTGGTTGAGTTTAATGCTTCAAGTACTGGGACAAAGAGTACGCTAACGTCAAGGTTATTCCAGTTACTTGTCCAGCAGGAGGCTTTGGTGAAGTGAGACAGGCACTTCTACGAGTCTGCTGCCTTTGCTTTCTGTTTCCACTATTTATCATTTATAAGATCTGACTCAGGAGCAGTTCAGCTGAAAACTTTCCTGTTTTGGGGAACAGTGAGTTCAAATCAAGGAGTACTCTAGTGCAGTCCATTGTGCAGCTCCATGAACGTTACTGCTGGCATGGGACTAAGAAATGGAGAGCCAGGGAACCTGAGAAACAGGCCTAGTGTGTATATGATACATGGGTGCACGGGTGTTTATACTGGTCTTCAGCTTGAGAGACAGGTATCTGCCAAGGAAGGCAGGAACCTCCCTTGGAATGGAAAATATGCCCCCCCTACCCTATAAATTATAACTTTTAAATTAAGAGGCTTTCAGGCACAAATATAAGAAAAGGACTAACTCTTCTTTACTAGAATATATATATATATA
>VWYI01039451.1:0-38807 GCA_013399455.1 Anthoscopus minutus | reverse complement strand
CAACCTCACCTGCAGTAGCAAGCACTAGGCACCAGAAACTCAGCAGCTGTGGCAGGAGCTGCAGTGTGTCCCGGCAGTTAGGGGGTGCAGCGCTACAGTGTAACAAAAAAAACCCGAAGCAGTTGATAGACAAGGGGTGGGGGTGGGCACTGGCAGGCGGGGTCCCAAACAGCCGGGAGAAGCTCCCTTGGAGGAGGGAGGGGTCCCCGGGTTTTCCCTGAGGCACCTGAGTGGATGGTTGGGGTGTTTTGTTTACTGAGGTCGGATCTTAATAATGCCCCAATGCAATGTCCGCTCTTATGAGCAGAGCTCCACTCACGGTAGAAGACAGCCGGAGATGGAACCCCACAGTGTGGTGAATCCTCCTCACAGCAACCACAGCCTGTCTCCCTTCAGATGCTGACAAGCGAGAGAGAGAGCGAGGAGGTGTGCCCAGCCCCTTCCCTCGGCCCAAATCTCGAGGTATCTCTGCCGCTCCAAAAGAAAACCTCCCAGGTAAAGAGAGTAGCCTTTGCATCCTTCCCCTGAGCCTGGCAACTTCTTTTTTCACTCTTAAGTACCGGTCGTTATTGTCTCTTAGCTACATATGGGAGAAAATTCCCCGAGAGAAAGAAACAAAAGAAGTCCCAAACCCCAACAATGTTCAAGAAAGACAGAGTAGTCAGTTTACAAAATTTTCTATCAGCAATGACATTTTCTGCTTCAGAAGCATTTTAATGAGTAATTTTGTTTTCTGCAGAAATTGAGCCAACAGCACTAAGCAACTTTCTAAGCAACTTTCTAAGCAACTTGCTTGTCTCTTAAGCATTTCACAGGCACAAAAATACATTCAGCATATAACATATATAATACAGTCAATATATAATAGAGATGTAGAGTATTCTCTAGTCATGAGAAGTTTTGCAAAATCCTGTGGCTTTTTATGGTTCCCTGCATTTAATATTTACAGTTCCTTTGGATGACAGCGACCACCTCTCTGTTTTTGCCTAGTGTTGATGACATAATGTGGCCATTGTCTTCTGCAGGAGGGTTGATGGTACCTGATGAAAGTTGCGTCTTCTAAGACTTCTGCGTAACTTTTTCACAGTTCTGTCAATCTTCTGCATTATTACATTGCACCAGTGTTCAGAGGCCCTGTCATCAACCCATTGGTTGGCGTTAGCGCCAATTGCAGTATAGCTTCCTTTGGGTGGGACTGCGTGTTCCTAACTCTTCCGTAACCTCAGCTTTAGGGTTTGCAGCAGCAGCAGACAGCTTTGTGCAGACAGCTTCAGCACTGCTGGGTTTCTCACTAGCTAAAGTTTTTCATGAAGAAAAAAATCGTCGGTCAAAAGGCTTTGGTGGAGATATATCACTTAAGTCCACATCAGTTCCTGGGCCAGTGCTTGCTATGAAGACATGCATGTTACAGTTCTGTTTATTAAGTTGTTAGAAATGCCTGTGCCGAAATTAAGGTGCAAACGAGACCATATGACAAAGTCAGTAGTATGGGTTTTATTTAATAGTAAATATGAGAGACAGAGAGAGAAGAAGGAAGAGAAAGAAATAGAAAAGATGTGGAGGGACAGAAAGTGAGTGACAGAGAGAGAATAAAGAAAATATCACCACTCCATGGATCCCACTGGCATCCCAATGACCCTCTCCACCTGATCTTGGTGGTGAGGGTCTCCCGAGAAGCATAGAATGGATTCATGTATGCTCTGGCCAGGTGGGAATGCCCAGGTACCTCCCTGGAGCTAGGAGAGGACGAGAGTTTAACAGTCTCTTGCAGCAGACTCTGGATCTGTTGCATCACTTTGCATCATGTGCAGTGCTGTGGTGCAAGGCCTCAGCAATGAGTCTGGGGAAGGCTTTGGGGGGTCTTTGATAGATTATGACACCTGCTCAGCTGCTTCTCACGGGAATCTCCCATGGCTTTGGCTTGTGGGGTTGGTGGTTTCATAGCTGGGCCGATTTGTGTAAGGGAGGATGGGTGTTCACTGCCGACCAGAGGTTATGCCCAAAACTTCCCCCCACCCCCATCCTTGGTTCGGGGAAGGAGGAGGATGGGGGAATAAGTATGTGCAAACCTGGCCTCTGTGGGCTGTGGTCTCCACCCCAAACCCAGCCAGGTTTTCTCTGCTGTGTTTGGCTTTCTTGTAGAAGCATTCCTTTCCCTTAGCCCTATTTGTTTCTCCCTGGACCTGAGATGATTGAACAACATTGTTGCCTTTATCGTATCTACATGGCTTAACTCACAGTCCAAAGTTCCAATCAGGAATCTTCAAGGAGAGGTGAGCTTCTGTGGTTGTAGCTTCTTTATACAGTTTTTGCTATAATGGGCAAAACTCCTTCATAACAATGTTTAAGACATGAAACATTTCAGTCCCTGAACAGTGTATGATCATTATTGGAACATGAACATCACATCCTAGAAACTGTAAAGGCAGGAATGCACATGTTAAGAATGGGGGGAAGAAGGAGTAGTCTTTCTTCTTTTGCTTCAGCTTCAGGCTCTAAGGAAGAAAAGGCTTTTCTTCATTCTTTAAACCCCTCCTTTAATTTATTTGCAGCCAGCCCTGGCAGAATAATCCTCCTGAACATTAAAAAAATCATATATTTTATACTGCAGATGTGATATTCACAAGAACAGAGGCATGAGGGACAGAGCAAACTCATGCAGTAAGCACCTTTATAAATGCACAGGGTTTTCATTTCTTACAGCAGTTTGAATGTGTGAACATTGCCTAAAAGGGAGCAGCAAAGCCAGCATTACACTGTATGCAGGAGGGAGAGGGAGAAAAGATGGAGATGCAGATCATTAGTCATTTATCTGCTCAGCCAGCTTCTTCCTTTGCCAGGGTAGGCAGCTGGTACTGGCAGGAGTGAAGTCCCAGGGCTCTGTCATTCATAGAATCATAGAAAATTATTTGGCTTAGCAGGGACCTTAATGGCCATCTCTTTCCAACTCTCCTGTTGTGGGCAGGAACACTTCCCACTAGACCAGGTTGCTGAAAGCCCAATCTAATCTGGCCTTGAACATTCCTAGGGATGGGGCATCCACAACTTCTGTGGGCAAACTGTTCCAGTGCCTCACCACCTTCACAGTAAAGAATTTCTTTCTAATTTCTAATCTAAACTTAAGCTTTTTAAATTTAAAATGTTTGTGTGAAAATTGCCTTGTAATTTGGGGACTAAGAACATCCAGAAAAATTAAGTCATTAGTGGTTGTAGCCCCATCAGGCTCACTCTCAGCCATGAGTGTGATATAAACTAAGGGCCTTTCAAGAACAAAACATCTTAATACAGGCAGAAAAGATATTGATTTACTTTGTCTAAAGCAGTTACATTTAAAACTGTAGGAAATTAAAGCAATGCAAAATTTTGCAAGGAGGGTCATGGCATGCAGCTTACTTGCAGTCACCACCTTCTTTTAAACCGAGAGTCAACGGAACAAGAAAGAAAAAGTAATTTTAACATGTTTTTAACACACCTGCAGTTAAGCACTGAAATTTTATCTTTGCACTCGCGTAAGAGGCTGGATGTTTCTATGATACATGTAAATGAACAATAAATGGTGACATTAAAGACAGTATATCTCCCTACAAATAACTCTCAGCTCGAGTCTAGTAACAAAATAGAGCTTCTTTTATGTCAGGCTCATTTAACCCCTTGCCTAGTTAAGCCATGTTTGCAATGGTATTTAAGTCTGTAACATTTAGTTGGCTTGCTAGTATTGTGTGAGAGGGGTTAAATGCTTCTATATTGGCAGTAAAGTGTGATAATCGATTGAATTAAGGCAATTCACTGGAAACTGCATATTTTCCCTAGTCTGAACAGTCCCAAGGGAGTTTTTCTAAAGTTCAGTGTCTGTTACTATGCTCTCAAAATGGAGGCAGCACAATTCTGTTTTTTTTTAATTTCTCCTTTCCAAGCACGCAGTGAAACCAGGCTGAATTTGGCCAGGCAGGTTGGCCAAGGGAACTGGCTGAAGATAAACCCAGGGCATGGAGTAGCTTCCTGGTGGCCAGGCAGCACTGAAGTGGAAGGTGGCAGCAGGGCACCCAGCTGTGGTTTGTGTCCAGCCAAAAGGGTGGCCATGGAATGGCGCAGGTCACATTCCTGCTGGCACCGTCACCTCAGGATGAGATCTCACACTGAGCCCTGCTCCTAGAACCAGAGTATACTTGTAGATGTGCCAGCCAGTGAGTCCTTTTCCACAGTTTTCAGCTGGATTTGAGGAAATACTCCATAAGCTGCACTTTTAAAATAGCCCTTGGCTGATTGCCTGCACTAGCTCTGCTGGCAGATGCCTTTGTGTGAGTGGACTGATCTGGTTAGAGGAAATCTATTCCACACTGTATTTAGGCAGTACCTTTGCTGTCTGTGTTTTATTTTCCTTGCCATTAGCAACAGAGAGACTATGCTTGTTTTGTGCTTAAATCCCCTTTATACTCTTTATTCTCTGAAGGAGCTGGATTAAAAAAATGATCTTTGGAGGTAGTTAGTCACTGAAGCAGATTTTTCATTTTGACTAATTCTTTTTAGGTAGCAAAATATGTACTTGGATGACAGGACTAGAGAATCCCTAAACTGAATAGATAGATTTTTATTTTTAAGTGGAAGAACCTGCATTTCAGATTCTATAAGGAAGTAGGCCTTTGGAATCTGACTACAGCTGTATTACAGCTGATATTGATGTGCATAACTGGGAGCAGAGGAAAGTCACAGTATCTCCAGTGATTTACTGTGCTCCAGCTCTGAAAGAGTTTTACCTGTCTGTAAACAGGAAGGCACAGAAAGCTGAAGAACCTTTCAGAAATATTTTTGTTCTACAGCATGACTAAGAAAGAATTTTAGTAATTAGGACATATTTTGCTGGAAACAACAAATTTATTTATGTAAGTTGGGCTTGCCTTTTAAAAATTCTTGTGAACAGTGTTATACAGGGATCTCTGTAAATTCCAAATACACACTGTAGATAGAGAAGTGAGAATACAGCCTCTTGTTTTTCTTTGGTAGTGGTTCCCTTCTCTTTTCATTTCCAGGGGAAGAGCAGATGAATTCAGTGTTCTAAGCAATGTTGATGGTTTGACTAATACTGTCCCATTACATGCCTTTGGAATAAGCTTGCTCTTCCTAAATAGGAAACATCAGCAGATGAAGTATGAGTAAGACAAAAACTTGGACTTTCATTCATGTGCAAAAAGGCAATTCTATAGGAATGCAAACAAATGCAATTAAATACCTGTTAAGTATTCCTGACACTGAGCAGCGAAACTACTATGAAAGATAACTGTAGGAAGATTTATTTGTCAGCCTTTTAGTGGGACACATGATGAAAAATCTTACTTATTTCACTTATCCATCAAAATATGATTTGCCTTGAGTGGATGAATAAAATTTTGCAGTTGTGCATTAGGACAGGAACAGACAGATGCTCGGGGCTGCCTTGGGAATTGCATTACTCTAATGTAACTAGGATCTTCTTTATGCTTTGGCGTATTGGTGCGAGTAGAAAAAGACACCCTCAAGACAATGATTTACACAGTATTACTAATGTTAATCCCATTACTTTGCCAGATATTTTTTATCTCTCCACCTCCCACCCCTTGAACTAAAATGTTCTTTGCCATGAGTTGGAGCAGAGCCTGGTGTGATGAGCAGGTGTGGCTTGCAGTGCAGATGTGTTCCCTAGCTTCATGCAGGCATCCAGGATAAATGAAAAGGAGGAAGGGATGGCTGCTTTGTGTGTGTAAATGTGACGGAGGGAGAGAAAAAGAGAGCCCGTGTGATTTTCTGGCGTGTAAATCCTAGAGAACTGTGAACTGTATGGACTGCTCTCGCTCCCAGTACAAGGGGAAGAAAAATACAGTGACTGCAGTCACAGAGGACAGAATATTGTCACAGTAGAAGAGTGGCTCTTGTGCTTCTTGACACCACCTGTGCTCAGAGTAATAGAAGTCTCTGTCCCCACAACATGGTCTTGGGCTTCAAGGAGAATTTGGTATGTGCTGGCAGCATCACCTCTCCTTCTCCTCAGGCAAACTGTACAAATGCTTTCAGACTCTACTGTTGACTGTGTACATTACTCCTGCATGCTCCTGAAATGCCCTCAGTATGCATGAGTAAGGGCTGTGTTCTGGGTAGCTTGGCACTCCTGATGAGGCAAATGTCATGCAAAGGGACACGAGATGAGTTTACCTCCCTTGTACATGCTCAGGCACTATGTTCAGGGAGCCCAAGTCTGCTAACCTGCTTTCTGTCCACTGGGAGGGTAAATTGGTTTCTTTCCTCAGAGATTTGAACTTAAATTTTGATCTTTCTGAAATCCTTTATGAAATGAAGGAAAGGTGTTGGTTGACTGTAAAACCAGAGCTAGAAGGGCAGGCCTGCAAAGTGCTCAGCTTTGCAGGAGCAACCTTGACTGATGGGGAAGGGTCACTGACTTTGCAGAATGAGAATCTCCTGCATGTGTTACTGTGGTCAGCTCAGGACTGATAGCGCTGAAGTGGAGCTCAGAGGGCACCTGGGGAACTCTGTCATGGAGTAATTGGGCAAAAGAGAAAAAGGATTTGTGAAGGGAAGCCATTAGTAGCATTGAAAGAAAACAAACAAGCAAGTATCAGTGTTTTGGATTTCTTTGTGTTAGGAGAAGTTCCCTAGGCCAAGCAGCTCCATTTATACATTCTTGTTGTTATTACACAAACCATGAGACAGGCTTATACAATTTGAAAACAAAAACAAGACAGAAAGCCTGAGGGCAGGTGTGGGGGAAGGTGCAGGGGGAAGATGTCCTTTACTTCTCTGGAAAAGTAGTCAATTCTGAACTTTTCTTCATTTGCAACAATACATAGGGGCTGTACAATGACTGCCTGAAGGTTAAATTATAGCACTTGTTTTGCTCTTTATGTCTGTGTCTTGTATGACGCAGTTTGTACTAGCAACATCTGAATGTTTTGGCTTACTTTGAAAGACTAGGAGAGTTAAGGGTCTTTCGTGAAATAAAAGAAAATCCTGAAAATAGCCTTCTGTGATTTCTGAATTGTATTCTTAGTGGTATTAGTGAACAGCTGGAGTTAATTAATTTCTATTAGTGAAAAGTTCAAGTGAGAGTGGAATTAGGCCTTTTTGAAAACCAAGTCAGAGTAATATCTGATGCAACTCCATCTTGGCTTTGAACAGGGAGCCCATCATGTTGCTTGTGAACCTGAAGATGTGGATATGTCACATTCATCCCAAACAGAAGCTGTGTGACGTACCAAAGAAGAGGGTTGTCCTCAGTGTTGAACTGGAGTCCCTGGCTTTCTAGTCATTCCAGTAGTGGGCAGAGCTCTGGCACAGGATTTGCTGAGATAATCCAGCCTAGTTTATTCTGTATGGTGGCTTGAGGCAGAGACTTGTCCATCCTGGCCTCCATTTACCATCCACAGAGCCCATGCTGAGCTGGACTTTTCTTACTTTCAGAGCTGTCTAGTTCCCAGGTTCTATTGCTGCTTGTCTCTGGCCCTATATAGGCATAGCTTTAGATGTTTGAGGGATGTGGGTTTGTGTTTTGGGGGTAATGAGGGGGTGGTCAACGGTATTGTGGGATCTCAGCGCATAATTACTGTGGATTTCAGAAGGAATTGGGTGCTCAGCTTGCATAGTCATTTTGGAAGTACTGAGAGATGCTATAGTCAGGCCTTCTGTCATGGTTTGACACCAGGCACCCACGAAAGCCATTTGCTCACTCTCTTTGCTCTCATCTGGGCAGAGGAGAGGGAAAAAATTAACAAAGGATTCATGAGTTGACTTGAGGAGGGGGAGAAAACACTCTTAAGGGCAAAACAGGTTCAAATTAAAGTTATAAAATAAATTTATTATTTACAGAGTCAGAAGAGGACAATGAGAAGTAAAACAAGCCTTTAAAACACCCTTTTGCCCCCAGCCCTTCCCTTCTTCCTACTGGCAGTGCAGGAAGACAGAGTGTGGGGGTTTTGGTCAGTTCATCACTCAAGATCTTCTTTTGTTCATTCAGAGGAATCTTTTCTCTGCAATGCGTTATGAGTCTCTCCCACAGGCAAACAGTCTTCCCGAAACTGTTGTGGCGTGGGTTTCTTGTCCACAGGGTGCAGCCTTTTAAGGATAAGCTGCTTTAGTGTGGAAACAAGGGCACTCTCCCTCTCTCTCTGGAAGCCGAGGCCCTCTTTCTTCATTCAGGTCTCCCACTGGTTCACAGCTTTCTCTGGCATCTACCTGCTCTGGCATGAGAACTTTTCCCATGGAGAGTGGATCTCTGCATCTCCCATGGAATTCATGCATTACACAGAGACAGCCTACTTCACTATGGGTCCTCACCACAGCCTGCAGAGAAAATCTTGGCTCCAATGCTTCAAGCACCTCCTCCCCCTCTTTTCCACTGATCTTGGTGCCACCGTGTTGTTCTACCTCTTGTATCCTCACTTCCTCCTCTTTCCTGAGAAGAAGAAAAACTTCTGACTGTAGGTACCATTGCCAACAAGTTCTACCAGTTCAAAGATTCCTGCAGGATCCCAAAGCACTGAGAGGTTGATCTCATCCATGTTTTGTGTGGAAGAGTTGCTCATCATGTTTCTGCTACCAGCCAGGTGACCCCACTGCCATTGCGCAGGCAGTGGTGGCCATGGCAGCACTGGTGCTATTTAATGCCTCTTCTCATGCAGGGCACCAGGAAGGAGAAGCTGCCACCAACCACGCCCTTCTGCCTGCAGTACAGGTTTGGGGTGACCAGGCAGGCAAGGCTTGCCACACGCTGTGCCAGGATGGTGGCAGCTGCTGTGCACTGCGGCATGCTGCACCAGGATGGCTCCGGCAACGACACTTTGCCACCCCTGGGAAAAAACTCTGCTTGTGCTGTTTTGATTTTCTTCTTAAATATGTCATCACAGAGGTGTTACCGACCTCTCTAACTGGGCCAGCAGCATGTCCATCTTCAGAGCCATCAGAGACTGGCTCTGTCAGCCATGGTGGAAGCTTCAAGCAGCTTCTCTCAGAAGCCAGCTCTGTTTTTGCTCAGATGCCTACAGCGATGCTGAAGAATTTTCCAGGAGAGTTGGAGTTAAGAAAACATCCATCAGCATGCATGAGGAAACCTCAGGTCTTTATGTGCATTACCTTGCATTTGTCTATACTGAATTTCATCTGATCAGAGAATATTTCCTCAACATCTATGGAAATTATATAGTTATTGACTGAGGGGAAGAGAGAGGATAGAAATTATATGGTCACAACATTTGCTGAATATTTGCTAGCAGAGAGGGAGTGATCCTTTAAAATAAGACCAGTTTCTCATTATCTCATTTCTCTGTGCTGTTCTCTTTCTCCATATCAAACAACAGGTTTAGGGAAGGTATGCAGGAAATTTCCTTTACTTTTCTTTTTGTGAAGACAGGGCAGTGAAGTTTGTGTTGCAGGAGTTGTGTGCAGGGATTGTTTCAGGGCTTCCATTTACTCAGGAAAGGGAAGGTGGATCCCCTTGCCTGGATGAGGTGGGGAGGGCGGAGGAAGTTTCTGGCAAACACTTGCCCCTAAAACTCAGAGCTGTAAGGGCAGCGCTCAGAGCAAGCTTTCCAGCATGTAATAAAGTATCCAGGGTTAGGAAGCTCCCCTTCTGTTCCCTTATGTTTATGGGTGAATGCCTCACCAAGACAAGATTTTGGGAAAAATCTTCTCCTCCTTGAAAGAAAGGCAGCTAAAAATAATATGCAAGTTCTTAGTTCCAATGCAGAACAAAGTAATTGTTACCTCTGGCAGACTTGTGCTTGCCTTATGTTAGGAGAGGCACGGCTCTGTCACCTGAGGTAAAACTGGCCACTGCTGGAGCACTCATCTGGGGCAAAGGCTGTGTTTGCTACCACAGAGGATTCTGAATCACATGAAATAAAGAGAAAGTCAACTGTGACCCACACTGGGTTTAGCTGCCTGCAGTTGAGAATACAAAATTTGGAAAGTCTTAACCTGATTTTTACAAACAGAAAAGCATACCCAGAAAGTTCAATTCAATTTTCTGTTGTTCCAGCCAAAATTCATATCTGTTTTCCATCCTAAGCATCAGGAGCTTCATTGTATGTCGCTACCTTATTTCTTCCTTATGCCGTGATACATTTATTGTCCAGGAAGCTCTAGGGCACATGAAAGTTCATTTTCTAAACAGATTTTCACATGGTCTTGTTGAAACTTCATTGAGATGGTGGAGTGATGCAAGTACATATGTATTTAGAATATGTGTCTGTAAACTTTATATGCAGCCTGTGGCAAATGCAAACAGAATGTTTCAAGTGTGTTTCTGTCTTTAAAGGCCAAACACACCAGCTGAGCCATCCACAGTTCCCGTTGACATCCAAGCCCCAAACCCTGCATGCTAAAGCAGTCAGGGTGAACCAGTTTTAAGCACCACCTCTAGCTGAAGATTTGGCATATGAATTATAATTTATATGAGTGATTTTAAACAAAACTCTGATCATTTAAAGAAAATTTTTCTTATTTTATGCCCTCTGTTCATGTGTTTGATATGACTGAAAGGTGATAAAGCATGGTTTTAAAGAGCATCTTTCTTGAATGTGAGTTTTTGTTCCTCCTCATGCTTCTCTCTGAGCACCCATCTGCTCTGGGCTTATAAATGGCACATGTTACTTTGCAGGCAAGTTCAACAATGGAAAAGTGCCCATGACTGCTGCTGAGATCAGGGTCACATGTGCAGAAAGGAAGGTTGATCTTTGCCTCTCTCCATGGAGAAGACCATCTTGTCAGAGACTCTTGGATTTCATCTGTGGCCTCAATTCTGACATTGAGCTTCCAAGGCTTTGGGGAGAACTTAAACATGGTTAATGTCTTTGTATTAGTTTACCAGAGCACCTGCTGCTGCACCATTTCACTATGGTATGTACTGGACTAAATGACTGCAGAATAGTGATTAAAATGGTGCAATGTAATGCATTCAATACTGGCCTGGTCTGCTTTTCCTTTATTCCTACTGATTTAACATTTGTCATAGAATCACTAAGGTTTGAAAATATTTCTAAGATCGTTGACTAATTGTTAACATAGCACTGCTGTGTTCATTGTTAAACTGTGTCCCCAAGTGCATCTCCCCTCTGCAGTGTAGTCTTGTTATAAGCATTATAAGCATTATAAAATGCTCTTTGAGCATAGCTTTTTTACATGGCATTAAAGTAGCTTCCTGCTTGTGAAGTTACACCTGCCTATGGCCTGTTGAGAATGGGTGTTCAGAACACAATGCCTGTTCACCAGGGAAAGATGATGAATATTCACTGCTTGGTTACTATTTAAAGAGAAATCACTCAAGTGTTGTAATTGGAATATCCAAATTGTGTGCTGAGTTTCTCCTCCTGGGGTCCTGTTGCAACTTTGATATACAGACTTTGCTAAAGGTTTTGAAGGCAGAAAGCCTGCCAGGAAGAATAGTAGCAGAAAGTGGGGAAGATCAAGATATCAAAGGGAGCTGTACTGACAGAGGAGAAGTCTGCAGAGATGAGGCTCCTATGGATCTTTTCCTTTCTCTTCCTGGGGTTCAAGAGCTCTCTCCCCCAGTAGAAATTTAAATGGAAGCAGTGGGCATTAATACTTCGCACTCATCAAGAATGGCCCACCAGAGCCCAGGGAAGGAGGGAAGTGAGAGAGAGAGCTGTAATTTACTTCTCTTCTTGCTGGCTTCAGTCAACTTGGCTCATCATGGGTCTCGCTCTTGCTCTTGTAGAATACATTTCCGATCTGTGTTGAAGAGCACAGAGTGGTGCTGCTTTGCTTTTGGGCTTGCTCAGATATACACTTAATGTATCACGTACCTACCATTCAGGGTGGTTGTGAGGATTAATTAGTTAATGTTTGTACAGCACTTTGAAAATGTAATGCACTATTAGGCTTTAGTCTCTGCTTGATGCATGAGTAGAATACCCATTAATCTAATAGAAGTTGCGTGATTCCTCAAACAGAGAATATATAAATACTAAATATACTTTTAATTATTATCGTATTTCACAGTATGCCTTGATCATGGTTTTGTAATTTAGCTTAACTTTTTTTAATATATAGCTTACAGAAATACAAAAATGTCCTTAATTTTTAATCTTGCTTTCAAGAACTGCTTCAGCCTGAAATAAGCAATCATCCTTTGTTCCCCCTGTTTCATTGTTTTCTTCCTCTCATTCTATCTTGTGCATGGTCTGACCAGAGGTAGGTTTCTGTGTTCTGCAGTTGGCAGAGGTATCTTGCTAGCTAAGGAAGCAAATTCATAACACTTCACACAAATAGTATTTGATTACTGCTAATCACAGTGCTGTCACATACACAGGAGAAAGAAGGTTGGTTGGCTTTGTCAGATAGCAATGAAATAACCTGCTGTCTGTCTGCTGACTTAATGGTTTTAATTGCCAGCGCATAAGCAAGAGCTGGTGAATTTGTTTGAACATATCAGCAGGCATCAAATATTTCAATTAAGATCAAGTTTGCTTTAGCTAGAGTAGGATTCTGATAAATTCGAGTTTTTGACGCTCATGAAAGGGTACTTGGCAAGAGTCAGCAAGCAAACAGACAAATGGGTTCTTTCGTCTTTTTTTCAGACTTTGAGTAACCTTTCCCTCTGATGTTACTGGACCCTTGGAGGTGCTTCCCCTTTATTTTCTTTCAGTCTGTTTTCTTTCTCAGGATGTTGTCTCCCAGAAGAGTTCATGCACTGTAGGCTTTCTGCTGTGAATAAGGATTGAGTTGTGGTGAGCCATTGAGACACCTGCTTTGGTCTGGAGCTGAGTCTGTCCCAAACTCTTGAAGGGGGCTTGCCGCAGCAGCGAGAATGGTAGTTTAATAGTCCCTTGAAGAAAATCATAGAATCATACAATATCCTGAATTGGGAGGGACCCACAATGATCAAGTCTAACTCCTAACCTTGGACAGGACAACCAAAAGAATCATGTGCCTGAGAGCATTTTTCAAACAGAAAAGAAAAATAAAAAGGAAAAGCTGTGGCCTGGCACACCTAACATGGTCCATTTCTTCCATGTAAATATTGACAGAGCTTTTATTCCCTTTTGGCACTCTTGCCAGAATAATCTTTTTCAAGAAATCAATTCCTTTCCTATAGGCAGTGAATGATAAAAGAATTTGAAATAAATGCTTGAATTATGTTCAGCTTTCAGAGATGTTTTTTTCCCAAACTGTCAGAAGGCACTTTATTTTTGTCAAAGCCTCAGTCAAAGATTTTTGTTCTATCTTTGAAGAATCCTTCCTTCAGGGATTCATGCCCATTCATGCCATTCAACCAGATTATTAGCAACTTCTTAAGCACAGAAGAACTGGACCTGGATAAAATCTGCAAGGCCATGAGCTGGACATGCCTTTGTTCTTTTATTAAAAGGCTGAAACAGAAACCTTCCACTTCTCTGAACTGGCTTTGAGCACTGGATGGTATAGACTACACTTACCTGACCTGTTCCTATTTAATCACTATGTTTGAAAAGACCTACCTGGTCCCAGCTATGCCTGTTTTAATTTTGCTACATAGTTGAATTATCTGGTTTATTTTTGTGGTTCCTATGGCTTATTGCCTGGTAGGTATTAGTCTGGATTGATGTTTGGATTTTCTTGGCACAGAGAACTCTCATATAAAGAACTTCTTAGTTTTGGTGGTTAAAATTGATGTCTTGACACCAGGAGAAATGACCTTTGCTTGTCTATATGTTGTTATCTTACGTATGATACTCTTTAACCTTTATCCACATACCACAAAGTGCAGCTTTGTTTGACCCCAGGACTTAGCTGTGACCCGTCTTCTCCCTGCCTTCATGTAATTTTAGTGATTGTGCTCAGCAGGCATACACTCAATAGCTGGCATGCAGAAAATTACAAGTTCTTTCTGTTTGTTCTGAAGGACCTTTAGAACTTGTATCCACCCCCTGCTTAGTTCTGGCAAAGCTGGAGTCATTCTTGTGTGTGTTTAGTGGGAGCCGTCAGCACTCCACAACTGTCTAGATCAGACCTGGAGCTTGAGAACTAAAAACAACCCCAAGATGTAGAGATGATGTATGACTGACAGATTTACATTTGCAGAAGGGCAGAAAATTAAGCCAGAATTTCCTTCTTACTTTTTTTTTTTTTTTTTTTACATTGAAGAGACAAAATCTACACCACTAAATACTGCTACCAGTTTTGCTTCTTTTGGATATGCATGTGTATGTGCTTCATTACATTTGCAGTATTATAATGGGTTCTATATATGTATAGGTCAGTGGGCTTGCACACTGAAGAAATCAAAAAGTAGAAGGAATGAGCAGGGCTTGTGAATGTACATACTTTGTGCTTGGTATCCCTAAATCTAAATTTAACCGAATTCAGGAAGCTTGAATCACAAAGAAACCTGCATAATAAAATCAAACAGTCTTTAATAAAATTTCTTTCTTTTGTTTCTTTCCTAGATACTCAGTTTCATTGTCCAGCTTAATAACTTGTGTCAGTCACACAGTTGCATTGTTCTCAATGATATTACACAGAACTAAATTACATAATGTGATAACAGACTTTCCATCTCTGCCAATGCAGAAGATGCTGGGATAGCAGCTGCCTAACCGTTGTATGTATTTTCCACCGTGATGGACAAGGAACAGTCCCTATTTTGGAAGTGGAAAAATTACAAAAAAACCCCAGAGGTTTCATGCTTTGTTCTTTTGCTAGTGTGCTGTCCATTTTCTGTGTTTACTAATATGATGCTGTATAGGTAGCCCAGTAAGAACTTCCATGTTACGAAGTTCATTTTCTGCTAGACAAATATCTACCCTTTGGAGAATGCCGTTTCTGTTTGGTTTTAGTTTCTCTGTTGGTTTTCCATTTCACTGGATGACTGTAAACATCAGGGTTCTTAAAAGTACAGTCCAGATGCTTGGAAAGGGTAAAGCAGCACAGCAAAGCAGCTGCTTCTGCTTTTGCCATCTGTTATCTTTTTTTGCAGCTGCTTCTGCTTTTGCCACCTGTTATCTAGACGCCCCCTTGTTATCTTTTTTTTTCCTACCCTTTCTGCATTTTGAAACTCTGAGCAAACTTTGTTAATAGTATTATTGGCAGTTTTATCTTCATTAGTTTCTGTCTTACCTATAAATGCTACCAACATTCCTGTCTTGTTTATTTCTGTTCAAGAGCTTTAAGCTTTGCTAATTTTTCAAATTGTCATCTCACACTTCTAAAATCACCAGATTTCTTTCACTTGTGAATGTGCAGTCTTTGAAGTGTCTTTGCAGCTTTTTAAAAAACTTAAAAGTCCTGTTTCCTTCTAATTATTCTCCCCAGTAAGAATTTGTCTGCACTGGTGCAAGATGTGTGTCTTTGGGAACTCTGCTAAGTAGTGGTGGAGTTAGAAGCTCTGCTCTCAGTCTGTGTCCTCTTTAATCTTAATGAGGTATAGGGATTGTGGATAGCAGATGTGTGAAATCCTGAAGGTTTTTACATTGCCTTTTAAATTCAGTCAAAAATAGTACTGCTGAAATGCTCCTACCATAAAGAATTGTTGGGATGCTTGTGCTTGGGTGGTGAGAGAGGTAGAAAAGAGTTTGCAACAAGTGAGGTGGAACAGAGCAGGCATAGGCACTACCAAGGTCAGATTCTTCAGTGTTCACTATTTTGATTATTTTTGTCATTCTGATTTTACTTTTGCTGATGAAATTTCTTGTTGGATGCCTTCCATGGAAAAATTAGTGATTTTCCTACATAGTTAATATTCAGATAAATAAACCTTATTACAGTCTAAATGTTGAAGAGATGCTAATTTATACAAATATACATATACTCAGAATGCCTAATTAATGATCTTCTCTGTCAGTCACAAATATGCAAATGATTATATTTTGCGAGTCTTATCATAATTGTGTTGCCCTGCTGGCTTCAGTTTGGGGGAATGTTTTTACAGCAGTTTAGGAAAGTATAAGAAAGAGACTGAATAACAAAGCAGTGAAGAGCACAACTGCTATGCTGATCAGTCAAAACCAGGTAGATCCTGGTTGTTTTCAGGGGTGCCAGAGGCATTTCTGGAGTAGGAACTAAGTTAGAGAATCCAAGTAGCTCTCTGGAGAACTCACCTATCCCTGTATGAGGCACGTGCCTCAACAAGATCCCAGACAGCGACCTTCATCTCTGAGCCCAGAGCACACTGTAGAAAATGCTGACGATTTAAGACAAAAGGATGGGTTCCCATTATGTACTCCAACAACTGGTTTATTGAACACAGCCTCAAATAGATTCAGGGACAAGAACAAAGGATTGGGCAAAGGACACAGGGTTAAATGTGGGGCAAAAGAGGCAGATCTGAGGGTTGAGGTCCAACAGGACAAGGGAAAGTGGTGCAGGGGAGTGGCTAAAGACCAGGAGAACCAAGGGGATAATGGGGGTGAAACAGTGTGGTAAAACAGCCAATGGGAGTTAAGGGAAGGAAGAACATTCTAGGAAGGGTATATGAATGGCAAATGGGAGCTGAACAAGGGTGACATCAATACCCACACACTATCAGAACACCAGAACCCAAAAGGTATTAACATGTGGCTGCAGAAGCCCATGGGAATAAGGTTTTCCTCTGGAGGGGCATCTCTTCTCTCTTGTGTCATCCCTTCCAGGCTTGAGGCATTTTAGTAGCAGACCCCTGGGCCTCCACATCCCTGTCCACTACAAAGTAGGCTATAGCCCCTATACCTTACTGGACTAATGCCTGAAGTAAAGTTCGGAAGTCTTCATGAACCTAGCATTTCCCATTTTTCTTTCTCTTTGCCATTGATGTAGATGTTCTTCAAAAAGGGAAAGATTCACAGTGTATTTTAGTAGAGTTTGTGGGTATGTTTCACTACATAAATAATTCTACTCTCCATAATTATGGAAGACGTTGATGAAAATAATTATTTGGTCCTCTGATACATATATGCACAGAAGTCGCTCCAGATCTGCAAGTCCTGGGACTGGGACAAAGGAAAATGGACAATGTTAGTCATTGTTATGTCTGTCTTTTTGATATTGATGCCTGAAGTTTTAGCTTTCATATTTTTCATATTCTGTGCTGCTGAGGTGTGTAGTTTTGCGCTTCATATTCAATGTTAGTAAGCTCTCTTCACAGAGTAGGTAGACAAAACAATTACTTTTCTAGCTTGATACCAAGGACAATCATTACAAGTTTCAGGCCCAAAAGCATAAACATTGGTGGATTGAAGAGAGAAAACAAGAATGATGGGACTTCATAAACTGAAGCTGTGATTGGACAATTCACCCTGATATGCAGATGGAGCAAAACTTATAAAAATGTGAGACCTCATGACCAGGTCCATTTTGTGACCATTTTGGGTCCATCTTGGGTGTAGCCATGGCCAGTCTCTTGTACTGCCCAAGGTATATCCTTTAAGGTCTTTATTCTTAACTCTGTCCAGCCTCTATTTCTAGATCAGCATTCTCAAGGTATCAATATCTTGGACTGAAAACAGCTGTGAGGTGGAAAAATCTAATCCTGAAAAATTTCTTACATTTACTGGCCTTGGAAAATATATATTTTTTAAAAAATGAATGAATACAAGTTTATTTCTAACCCTTCACCACTTGTATCAGGGTGCTGTATGGTCAGAGTGTTTAATGGGATCAGCTGTTTTATCAGGTATGTTATCAGTATCCCAGGTACTTTTTAAAGGCCTCCCATTGTCCACTTAATTCCATGATGGAATTAGTTTGTATTGTTTCACCTGAAGCTGTATCTGGAAGCAGAAGGTGGTGATTGTGCCACAGCCCAGAAAAAGACAGGCTGAATGTCACTTTGAGGAAGCTCAGATCTTCCAGTAAGGAGAGTTCATGGCTCTCTTCTCAGGACAGCTCGTAAATCACCCGTGGGATTTGCAGGGAGTTCTCAACAGAGTAACTATGAAAGCATGGTTCTGAATTGATCCTGTGGGCTGGGATGTCAGACCCTGCTTGGGGAAGCTATTGATTCTCCACACACAGCCTCAGAGGATGGGGAGGTGGTGCGATCTGCACTGCTGTGCTGTTTCCTCCCACATACAAGTTATGACCATTGTGACACAGGGATCCAGTTCTTCTCCATGACAGCTGGGTTTCCTTGGTCCTTACTGCTGCAGGATTGCAAAGTTGGAGTCTGTGCCTCCTGACATTTCTACTTCTGCTTCTCCTCTTTGCCTGCTTGGATGGGCTTTGTGGTCACTTTTAGCCACATCAGCACACTGAAAATTGCTGACAATAAATACCAAAGTGCATGCTACTGAAAAAAAGCCAACCACGAGGAGAACAGCCTTGGGTAAACAGTGGATTTGCTCACTTTAAATGTTCACAGCTTCCACACACACAGTCTGGAGCCTCTTACTAAATACAGGGCTTGGAATTTTGTTTTTAAAGGACATTGATACAGGCTGTGACACTGCTCATTCTTCCATGTGACTTTTGGTATATGCAGTAGGAGAGAAGTTCATCCTTCACGGTGCTGTACAAAACAGCAGAAGTATCAAGACTTCCAAGGAGAACAGCAGCCATAGGCATGTGAGATCCTGGGTTTTGTGTCATGAAATTTGGCAACCCATCCACAAGACAGCCTGGGGTAACACACGGGTCTGATGCTGTGTGCCGTCATTGACGTTCCCACCTCCAGGAAGGTGAATGATGTAGTGTGCAGATCAGCATTAAATGCCACAAACTGCATCAGGCCTGAATTTTGCACAGACTAAATGCTGGGAAAGGGAGAGCAGAAAAAGGTACATCCTTGGGCTCATCCAGGGCAGCATAGACTGGGGAAACATGCTTCTCTTGTAAGTACCCGACCACATCCCAATATTTGGTATTATGTCCAGGGTATCCCCATGTTCCTGTAGCTCTCCTCTAGTTTCAGCATGGTTAGCTATCATTGATGGAGCTGAGGAGCTGGATTCTGCTACTGCCAAGCTTTCTTAGGTGCTGCACAGGTCCACGGAATTGGCCACAATGCCCAAAGCCCAGCTTTGAGCTGTATGTTGCCAGCAGCTGAGCTTAGCTTACAGAATGCAGGGATGAGCACGCTGGACTCAATCAAAAATGGATTTTTCTGGGAGTGAGTTGCTCTTTTTATAGTTTACCCAGATGCTTTGGAACCGTTACAGTTGTCCAAAGCAGTCATAGTTCACACCTTCTTGGAAACACTCACCCTGCCTGGTATTGTCAAACCTCAGAGCTATGTCCACCTCTTTAGAGGCTCTCACCAGTAGCCACTTACCCTCGCAAAAAAGTTCCAGCAACATGGGCACTGCCATGGAGGATGACCGCAGAGCTTCCTCTTTCCTTTGCACCAGAAATGGTACAGGATGCAGATGAGAAGACTTCCAAGCTGAAGTAGAAACATATAGATAAAACACAGGCTAGAGTCTCATTTCTCCAGAGTTAAAATACAGTTTCTTTGTGGAAATCATTAATTATTCTGCCATCAGATTATGCAGTTAGGATTTGGAGCTGATCTATATTAATGAAAGGAATGAGAGAGAGGTGTCTTTACAAACTGTGGCCTGCTGGTAGATAAACCCAGATACTGATAGGTGAAAAAAGCAATAGGCAGAACCATAAATTCCATAGGAATTCTACTGATTGACACAGACTGTTGCTCACCCAAGGCTGTGCTTAATTCCTGGACTTGGAGAAATAGAACAGAGATACAAAGGAAAAAAAGGGAGAGGGGGAATACACATTAGAAGGGGATCTGTATTAGGCAATTTGGGAAGTACGTACTTCTCAAGTACCTCAGCCAATGGGGAAAGAGAGGGAAAAAGAAGGCTGCATCTTCCATCAATTTGAGAGACCCCAGGGTGATGCCCTATGGCCTCTACTTTTGTTTGAATAAAGTCACAGGACTCTGATGTCTCCTTTTTGGACAAACTTCTGACATGGATTAATTATCCTGACATCAAGAGTATCTAAGAAGATAGTTTCCAAACTCAGTTTACATTTGGTGTGGTCTCATTCATGCCTGTCAGCTGTGCTGCATTTTAGAATGAGATAGTCCAAGCTTGCTTAAATCTCTGCTTTAGACTGAATTAAAGACAATCCAAAGCTGATGGAATCCTTACTGCCTTCCCAGCTCAAGGTAAAATGCCATGAGAAGCAGTTGCTGGAAGCTGGATAAAAAGATCAATACTAGGGGAAAAGTCAAGGGTTTGGGGGACTTGTCTTTGTGTTGTGTGTGTGCTGCTGCCTGCTTGAGCCAACAGGCCCAGCAGAGGCTGCTCTTCCTGCCTGTGAGTAGGGAATGTCCTGCTCTGAGCACTGTGAAGGCAAAGAATAAACCAACCAAAATTATTGCCACCAAAGATTACATTAAGTCCCTGTTGTAAAGTTTACTTCACTGAAACCCCAAATATTTCTTAAAGAATTCCTAGGAGGAGGCTGGCATATACAGACTAATTTTGTAAATCTGGCATTAGAAATCAGGTTGTACTTCAGAGAGCCTTCCACTATATTTAGAATAAAACTCCATTCTCCCGCTGTCAAGATGGGAGCTTAATTGCAGAGTGCTGCAAACTTTGCTTTTGTGAAGGATATTTTTCTGCACTGCTTGCTTCAGAAAGCACCATTTTGCTGCTATTTTTGTGATGCTTTTGCAACAGCAGCAGGAGTTTAAATGGGTTAAGTGAAACTTTAGAAGGATTCTCTGACAAAACCAGCAATAGTACCTGTGTGGTTCCCAGGATGGAACTTTTGACCAGCTGAAATTAATCAGTGTCAGGAGAAATTTGTCATTTGTTGCTGTTGCTTTTTTTTCCTTCCTTTTTACTTTCCCCCAATTCCGGCCATTTGCTTTTTTATTATACTGCAAATTATCTGCTCCGATTTTTAATATGGATCCATATTTGCTGCTTATGAGTGGGTAGCTGCTAGAGGATTGCAATAGAACAATAGAACTGGTAAGTTTAGCAAGTTTTATATCCAAAAACAATGAAAAGGTGCATATGATTTACCCTCCCTGCCTTAAGAGGTAGCTGTTATTTGCTTACAAGAATTGTCAAGCTCTAAGGCATCTTTTGTCCTTATCATGGAATTGGGATGCAATTTCAGTAGTGTTTTGCAGAGGCCAGCATGCTTTGCTGCAGGCAGTAGTGTTGTGTGGTGTGATTGAGAGCTTTTTAGGTGGGTGATGGACATGAACAGCAAAGTATCTTAAGGATGCAGAGAAAAATGTTTAGAAAACACAAAACAAGGAAGGTTTGGGGAAAATAGGGACTGGGTTGGTTTGTGTTTATTTTTTTGTTAAGGACCTTCCCTCTTTCAGAGGAGTTATTACCTGTCTCCTTGAACTGTGTGTGCATACAAGGTAACTTGTGGCAGGAAAGAGTTTTAGTTTAAGCAGATAAAAAATTTGACCTCTCCCCAGACAGTGCTGTGTTGAGGGATACATGTTTCTTACTAGAACAGCGCAATATGCATAATCCTGTATGTTGCTGAGGGTAAGGATTACAGTCCAAATTACATTGGCACCTTTCATAAAGTTCTCAAATGTGATGAAGGACTGAGTTTCCAATAGAGTTACTCCATGAAATCTGCATTGCTGCTGTTACCATTCTACTACAGGAGAAGGTTTTGATGTTTGCACCAATCAGATGCTGGGGGAAGTAAAACAGGACCAAAGTATGCTGACCTGTCTGGTCAAACAAAGGAATTTGAAAGTCCAAATTCAGTCTGCACCTAGGAAAAGATTCCCCAAATAAACAAAGTAATTCAAAGTGAGCAGCATCAGCTCACCTTTTTTAAAAATTATTTTAACATTGATTAAAGCTATCATAAAGTGGAAAAAGCCTCATTTTTTAATGGTAGCAGAGAAGTTTTCTAGAAAATATTTAATTTGTCAACATGTTACACTAAAAAGTAAGTATGAGATAACCTGCTGGAAAAAAACATTATTTTCTTCACTTCCACAAATAGTAATGCAAATGTTAAATTTGCTTTTATTTCCCCTCCTTGGTTTTTAAGAGGGAAATAAAATAATTGGCCAGATGTTTTTGAGGTTGAATGATAGATTACACAGTACAGAAGCTTGACACCTGCTAGAAAGTATTCTTTCTGTAAAATCTTTTATAATGTAACAATATAAATTATTCTATCTAGGGTAAACTGTTTTCCGCTCCCATGGGACTGTCACATGGTGTAAGGATTCTACTGAGACTTCTCACCCAATGAGGAGAAAATTTATACACCATTTGCAAAATCCCAAAAGAGAGAGACTGTAGTTGGAAATAATAATAATTGAAAACATTTTTAATTTAGCCAGAGCCAAAGACATTCTCAAAGGCATTCCAGCAACTTACCAGAAAATTACTTCTACAATAATAAACAATCCCAAAGGCTGTGCATGGGTTAAATAATTCAGGATCAGGAGGTAGTATTTTGACCCTGTGCTGTGTTTATTGGCCTTAAGGGTATCATGACTGTCCTCCTGTGAGAAGGGTGCTCATTTTCTATAGAAAGGATGAAAATCTTCCTCACTTTTTGAAATACTGAAGGTCCCTCTGTTTCTAAAAACTCACCTGACTAGAACTGCTATCTTGAAGTTGAACAAACAAACCTCACTTGTCCCTGCTTTCCCTGTCATTTTGGACTCTTGGCTCAAGCAATACTTCACACTGTGAAGAAAAGAATTTGTTGAGATGAATTTATTTATTATGGGCCATATTTTAACATTCCAGTTCTTTGTTTATCTATTCTAAGACAAAGTAAAAATAAAGCCAAGACCTTTATAATTCTGGTCTTCTTTATTGATTGTGTGCTAGAACAAAGTGGCATCATCTGGGAAAGTAGAATGAATATTTTGATGTGCTTATGTTTCTTTAAATATAATCTAAGATGTTAAAATCCTTTCTGTCAGTGAGATCTAGGCATTAGTCTTTTTCACAATTCTTGCTGCAGTTAGGAATTACATAACAATCTGATTTTTATGGATAAAAATAATATATGCTGTTAATCCTTACTAGTTTATGTCTAGAAAAAAAGGAGGCTGGTTGTCCTGTCTTTCTGTGGAATGTGTAGAGAAAAGCTCTTCCACAGAGACCAAAGCTTTTAGAGGAGAAGGAATTGAAATGGTTGATTTAATGTAGCTTCATAGAATAAATGTTTTGACTAATACTTTCCCCAGGTCATTAAGTAAGTGGTAAACCAGAGTTTCTTTGCTAAAGGATGTTCTGTTTTCACAAAAGCACTTACATGAATTTGACTGCTTTTTGCTGAGAAGTACTAACTTACTGATACAGACTAGGCAAGGGGCTTCATACACAGAACATTTTTACCTCCTGTTGGTCTCTCAGTCTCATCTCTTCTCTTTAAAGGTCCTGTAACAACCCTGCATTAGAGGTAGTTTTAGTGAGGACGCTGTGATTTATTTTTTTATCTCCTTACTCCTAGTCAAGGTATCAGTATGCACCTTTAAAGGAGAGCTGTATTAATGCCATTATTCTCTCTTTAATGTGTTGCTGCTTCATTGCAAGGTTACTGCTGGCACCTCAGGACTTGGTGTAGCAGGAATGGCCAAGAAGAAAATAGACACCTTGAGACCGTCTGTCCTCCAGCTCCCCTGAGAAGTGTAGATGGGTGGAAAGGAGAAGCAGGGAAACACTGGAGAGAACATTGGTCTGTCTGCCTCCTTCCTCCTACGAACAGTAGTGCTGAAAACTTCAGTCTGGGGTGTCAGTTTTTCCATCTGAGACAAAAATTATAGCAGGTCTGGCTTAAAAGTAGCTTTCTATCATCTATACCCTAATGCAGAGACAGCCCGGCTCTGGTTTCACTGTACAGTTGTCATAGGCCTCAGGAAGCAGAAAGGCCCAAAGGGTCAAGAGTCACCTGGTACTAAATAAATTTATCAGACCCAAAGTTTTATTGGGTAAATTAGATCAGGTAAATATTTAGCTGTCCAGCCTGTAAACATAATGGAGTGTATAATATATAATACATGACACCAATAGCTGGGCAAAGGCCCAGCAAATGCCAGGACAGCCATTCCATGGACAGGGTATTCCAGGCAAATGCCAGGACAGCCAGGGTATTCCATGCCCTGAGCCAGGGCACAGCCTCTTGGCAGAGCTCCAGACACAAGAGAGATGGTCCAGGTAGGGGCTGGCTGCAGGAAAAATATTTTGTATGAAGCCTGTCTTGCACAACCTGGCTCAGAGTAAGCAGACAGTGTCCTTGAAACTGCCTGAGACAGAGAAAGGAATGCAAAAACAAGGAGCACTGTTCATGGGATGGAGGGCAGAGACGGGCGCAATATTTGAATATAGCCATTCATATGGCTATATTCTATTGAATATAGTCATTCAATAGAAGTGTATTGTAAACAAGTTAGTTTTAACCAGTAGCAGATTGTTTGCCACGGGAACCCTGGAAAAGCTCTATAAAAACGTATCTATCTGGGTAATAAATGAAGCTCTCTCTTGTTGCCCCTATGGGGACTTAGGGAGTATTCCGTTGGACTTCTTTCTTTAGCTGGCCATGGGAGCTAAATGAGGGAGGGAAGAAAAAAGACATTCTCCTTTCTCTCCCTTCTTAAAAGCAGTGCTGGCTGATGTTCCTGTCGTTGATGACACATTCAGGAATAAGCATCACTAGGAGCTGAAGATGCAGAGCTTCATCAGCACAGCCTTTGTGCTCCAAGGAGTTTCCCTCCTGCCACTTATTCTTCTGAGGAGAATTTTTTGACTAAGACAATATTAGGCTGCTTTGTTACTGGCTCTCTTTTTTTCAGTCCACCAGCAGGAGATGCTTTGTAAGCTAGAATGAAGATAAAGTCCTGGAAGACAAAGTAATCAAAATGAGTCAGGGTGGAGGGGTCTACAGGAAAAATGAAACTCAAGTATTCCTTTAACTTTGTGGTGTTCGCGTCTAGGTTGCAGCTGACACAAGGGACCTGGTTCCTAGTGGATCTGAGTCTTCAACACCATGTGTCACTTGCAAAATCTGCCAGCTTCCTGTCCTGAGGTCATTCTGCCCAGCAAGGAGCAGGAAGACAGAAGCTGCTGCACGTATGAGCTGCCAAAATCAGGCAGCTTGAAAAGCTGTTCACTTTGGCCTACCCATGATGTCTGTTTTAGTTTTGATTTGCAGCTGTTACTTAGGTAGGGGATTTATGTGAAATGTGGATCATAATCCAGAATAATATTAATCACGGGACTATTTAAATTCTGGAAGCTCAGGTTTGGAGTGATCACTTGTTCAAATTGCAAGAAAATAATCCCTCAACTTTTATTGGAAGAGCTTCCAGGGAAGTCTTTGAACAGATTTATATGGTTTCTTTCAGTCTGTACAACACTGCTGCTGATAGTTTCAGTGCTTGCTTCTGAAGGAGAAATGAAGGCTGAACAATGCAAATCTTGTTACTTCTACAGGCAGAACTATCAGCCTGGCTACTAATGCAGAAGTGACAAGAGAAACATTATATTTGCCTGGTTTTTGGGGTTTTTTTCTCTTTTCTTGAAGCTTTCTACAGGATTTCCTTTATGCATGGCAGAAGTACAGTGGAACAGGATAATCTAGTGCACAGTGCAAACTGGATAATTAACCGAGAGCTGAAATATGTAGTGAACTTTCTCACACATTGCCATGCATCCACATCAGCACACATCCCTGTGAGCTTGGAGAGGGGAGGGGAAGCTGTTACAGGAAAGGACGTATGTGGTGTTGTTTCCTAAATAAGAGCACTCTCACAGCGTGTCCAAGGAAGCATAAACTGGAGTTCAGTGGGCCACTATGGTGCTGGAGGGGATTGGATACCTGACCCACAGCTGGGTGACGTTTCATGTAGGCATCAGTGTTAATTGTCTATGAATAGTATGGCCTCCAAAAAATTACTTTGAAATCTTAATTTTAGTTTGACCTCTGAGTGTTGATCCCTAAGTTACCCTTGCCAGTTACTGGAATTGTATTACTCTGAATTATTGATTTGCTTTATGGTTACCAATAATAACCATTCCTCTGATTATCTAAATGTGCCATAGAGAAAAGAGACAGTATACACTACTGGATGATCTTAAATCTGCATTGTAGGATCTATAAATCTGGTGTCTTGGCCAAAGAAGGCAGTTACTCCATTTAGTTGGTAGAAGAAAGCCTGGTGCTGACACGCGGAGACAAGANCGCCTGTGCAGCTGTCTCTGGTGGTTGCCCCAGGCTTTGGGGGTCGTAAAAGGGATGAAGTAAGAATGGTTTTCTTTGGGCTGACTTTTCGACCCCGCTGCTTTGCACATGCTCATTGATTCCTTGGCCACGGTCCAAGCCAGGGGTCAGGATCCATTTGTTCCCAGAACATAAGGAGCTCTATTTTTTTTAGTTACCTTCACACTCTGTATCCTGTTTTCCATATACCCTTATCAGGCCTCTTCTTGCTGTCTGGCACGTAGTCTCTTCCTTTCCCATAAGCCAGGATACGGTATATTCTCACGTAACTTAAGGATGTGGCCCTAAGCAATATCCATTATTTTATATGCCTATTACTATTCAATACCTTCTAATTTCTGTGATTAATATCTTCTAGTTCTAACCTCATGTTTCAGTGCCCTGATCAACTGCAATCCTTTTTATAAGTGCCAGTCCTTTTAACCTGCTTGCAGTGTTCAAGGTACCAGAAGCATACTGAAAATAGTAATTGTTTTGCCCTGCTGACATGGGCACCAAGAAAAACTACCTTGCAGGCCAGATCTAGTCCTTAGGGTACAAACTGTCCATGCCCAGTCCTCAGCATTGCTGCAAATGAAACACTTTGGCTATGTCACAACTTTATTTGGGGACGTACCAGAATCCACTTGGAAATTATTTCAGCAAGGCATTTTAAGGTGATTCTGATGCTGTTTTCAGTGTGTTTTAAATGCTGTACTATGAGTTGCAGGAATCTGAGGAGATGGTTGAGATATAACACCAAGGGTTCCAGTGTGAGACACAGCTGATGACCAAAAGTGGGGATATTTTCAGCTGTTTGAAACCAAACCAGCCTCCCTTATCTGTCAGTAAAACAAAGCCCATCAGTCCCTAATGTGCTTCCCAAATTCTGTCCCCTGGGCCACTCTCAGGGTGTTCTGCAAAGTGCTTTTCAGTAGCATCCAATTTGCCTCCATTCTTCAGGCTTCTTAAAGAGCTCAACCAAAATCACATGTAGTCAGCGGTTTCTGATGTAAGTTTATTAATGCTAGGGCATATCGTAACATTCTCATTAGGTATCTTAAGTGAAGTACAGTTGATGACTTGACATTTTTGTGCACAGTTATGTGGCTGATTTTTGTGTGGTTAGTGACAATGAATGCCAATCTAATGTTGCTGATTTCAAGGCAGTAAATATTGATGTGAACTGTCAGGAACAAAAAACATTTCCAGAAATGTCTTTCAGTTTTGTGGTACCTGTTCAAAGGTTCTTATGTGCAAAGGTGTCATGTTTATAAATCTGATACCTGGCATTTTTCAAAACCTGGCTCCTTTATATGTGTAGTTGAGACACACTTAATATTTGAACTGCTCTGGAAATGAAAATGTAGGTAGTTGTTTTTGGTGTTTTAGAGGTTTTTTTCCTCTCTTGTTTCTGTAACTGACAACCTGAAATTCCACTTCCCAGGCCAGTAAGTGTATCTTCTGTAGTGGAGCTTGTACTTACC
Source organism: Anthoscopus minutus (assembly GCA_013399455.1). NCBI lineage: Eukaryota > Metazoa > Chordata > Aves > Passeriformes > Paridae > Anthoscopus > Anthoscopus minutus. The sequence goes on along the minus strand of VWYI01039451.1, from coordinate 11,187 downwards.
CTACTCAGGACCTAGAAACCAAGACTGGAAGTGACAACCCTCATTCCTTACTCTTCACAACCTCCACTGTCTTTTGCTGCCTTTCTGCTTCACAGAAGTGGAGCTCATCCACTCTCACTTGTAACTGGATGCTTCCCTTGGAGGCCTCGGACTGCAAACAAAACATTTAGTCTACCTGTGGTGGTTTGGATTTATAATGATGAAACCTATGTCCATATTCTCCCTCCAGAAAATGAAGCAGGAAATGTCATCTTCTCAATTTCCTTTACCTCAATGTCACTCTGTGCATCTTCTGACGAGATGATACTAGTTGAGGAGCACTCAGGGGATATTTTTTATTTCCCTAGATTTTTCTCCTGAAAAATGTAGTCTCTGTCAATCCTTCCATTTATTTCCCTTGAAAGTGTGAATTATAAGAATGTTTTCATTCAATGTTTTTCAGATTTTTTTCTAAACAGATTACAGACATTAGATGTACAGCAATTTATTACACTTTTCTTCAACAATATTGATTAATAGGCAACTATCGCCATTGTGTGAACCTAGGTTTTAGGTTCCTATTTAAAAAAAAAAAAAAGCTATTTTATTCTGAGGAATGATCAACTTTAAATGCATAACTATGCTATCATGGTGCATTTTATTAAAATTGGATAGGAAGGAGAAAATTCTTGTTGCTTCACACTTTATTGTGTTCTTTCTGCATTTTCTGGAGTCATATCTCAAAGAAGGAAACCAGTCAGACCCTTCAGAAGTACCATTTCAAATCAAATAGTGAAATAAGTTTTAAACAAGTAACAAGTATGTAATGTATGCTTTCAAGTAACTGAATCTTTAAAAATTGATCGTAATTTCACTCTGAAACTAAAATCTCCTTAGGGATTCATCTTCAGTGACCCTGTCTACACATCTATTTTGTCACTTGTGCTGCTGTGTGTCAGAGAGCATGTGTTGTGTGGTCCAGGGTCAGCTCTTGCCCAAGGAGGTTCTAGGCTGAAGGGAACAAATGAAAACTGGAAGTCACTGAAATTACATGGGAACTAGGGAGAGGCAGACCTTGAACAAGCTGAAGGTACCACTGGGTCCCTTCCTTGAGTCCCAAGATATCTCCTTAGTGGTTCACCAGCAACATACAGGAAGACAATGGGTGGCAGATCCTCTAGTTGCAGTGCTAGAGTTAAGAGACAGCACACCTTCTGTTATTTAACAGCCTAGTCTGTCTTTCATGATATAGCTCCCTTTGCATCTCAAAGCTGAGGAACTGAAGATTATCAGCTCACCAGCACAGTGGGGTGTCAGGAGGCAGGAAACTTTGTTGAGGAGTTTAAGGATAAGTGGTATATACCAGGATGCAAAAGGAGACAGAAAAGAGCTTCATCCCATGTTGCAGTGGGATGATACCATGTGTAGGTGATTGTGAGATTTCAAAGCCTTTCTCTGACTGGAGCAAATACTGATATTTCTTGTGGGATGCTGTGGCTAGACCTTCCCGTAGGACTACATCTGCAACTTCCTCTCACTGCTGAGTGTAAGCAAGTGGGAAATCTACCTTTCTTGTCAATCAGAACTTCCTCAGTAACAGTAGAAGGACAAAACTCGTAGAATTCTTGGCAGTTTTGTTGTTGCCCATTGGGTGCTGATTATCCTTTATGAGTCTTACTGATTTCACAGTGCAGCTTCTTGAGAACAGCAGAAGCCTGTCTGAAGACTCAGAAGCACAAGCATATCAATGGTCATATTTGGGGAGTTACTTGTGCAATCACATGAGCTGGCGTTTTTGTTCTTGTTGTGTTATTTTGTTCAAATTAAAGGCTAGATTCTGCAGCAGTTGATGATTTTAAGAGCCACATCCTTCCCCAGTCTCATCAGGGAATCATTCTGCTTACCACTGGTGAGTAGGTGAGTGGGTTTCTCAAGCCCTCATATAAACTGTATAGAAATTCTCAGCTTCAAGAGAGTGAAGGAGTTATATAAAATGTGACAAGAGCCTCTTAGGATTCTCTGGAAATCTTTCAAGATAGCCTGGTTTTTGTTTTGGTATTGGTTAGGCACTGGCTTCTGCATTGCTTTACCCAGGACAATGGTGCTCTTTGCCCTGTCTTCTTAACAACAGTCTTTGTTTAAGGTGTGGAAATTAAATCTCTAAATTCCAAGCCCTAACTGAGGAGCAGTGTGTGGAAGGATTCCCCCTTTACCTAGACACTGTGTCTCCAGCTCATCCTCCCCTCTGTCCCAGAGCTGGCAAGGAATACCAGCAAAAACAAGTGCTGTTTGTTTGTTTGTATTTTGCTGTAAAACTGAAAGTAAGAAAGTTACTGTGCTTTTTTCTTCTATTTTTTTTTTTAATAAACAAAACAAATGTTTCCCAACACTTTTACCCTCTTGGTTTAAAGCTCCTAATTTCTGTCAAAACACCCATCAGGCAGTCACTCTCTAGCTGTAATTAGGCTGCCTATGGCATCCTGTTGCTTGCCCTGAGTTTGCAGGGGGTTTGCAGCTCCAAGAGTAATTCTAGGGCAGGAAAGCTGAGATTTTGGTATTAACTCCATCCTCTTCCCACAAGTTGTTTTCTTAAATTGTAAGCAAATAAATAAAAAAGCAGTCTTCCCTGCAGATAGCCCTTTTCAAAATTAGGCAATCCTTCTTCTCCCTGTCCTCCTTGCGGCAGTGTGGAGAATGGCAGTTTCTCCCAGTGCAGTGATGGCAGTTGGATTATATTCATCCTTCAGTAATCAGCTACTTGGCACAACCCTCTACCTTTCAGCCTGCACTTCTTAGCATCACACCGAATTTCTGACCTGTGAGAACTTTGCTTTGAAGGGACAGCTTGATGCTTAAGCACATTAGCCAGAAGCCAGCCGTGGCTGGGGCAGCAGTAACTCTAGGCATGGGCTGGTGCCAGCTGTGCTCTGCCAGCCATGCCCTTCTATTGGGCAAATTAGGCCCACGGTATTGGAGACTCAGGTCTGAATAGGACAGGTTCACCTTCAATGATTTTTCTCCTGATTCCCAGATGTACATACAATCTCTTCTCTGCAGCACGGAAGGAAGAGGGAAGTTTTAACCCCCCACAGCTTTGGAGCTGTAGAACGCAGCTAGGGGCAGCATGCCAAGCTTGCTGGCTTGCTGGCCTTATCTGGTGGGCCAAATCCCTTTTCCTAGGTTCCTGAGGGTAGCTGCGACCACAAAAAGTGGTTGAAAAACTTTCCATATCATTTGGAAAGCTGCTGTCAGAGTGAGGCCATCTTACAGAGTCTGTTTAAAATTAAGGCAAAAAATATTAAGTATAGAGTGAAAGTATTTCCTTGCTTCCTACTTAAAAGTAAAGGAAGTAGAACACTTTAAAGCAGCTTTGTTTCTGTGGATTAAAATAACTGAAATACATCTTTTTCTCTTGACTTTCTGCCCTAAGCCAGGTAGGGAGCAGGTCCATTGAAATATTGACTATCGTTAGGCTGAGATCTGGATTTTTTTTCATCTCTCAATGAAGCACAGATCATTTTTGGTTACCTTCAGCCCTCTACCATAGCTGCTCCTGTGTAACACTTCCTCTTTGATATGACAATGAGTTTGTATGGAGGGAAGGACCTTTACCAGGGGAATTGTTTCAAGAATTGATGAAAGATAAAACAAAATTGGCACCAGATAATTTAAAATATAAAAAAAAAAAAAGTGGGAGCGGGGAGGAAAGAGAACACGACTTGGCATGTGGATGAAGAGGGAAGGAGCTCTGTGGAGGTAGGAGAACATTGCTACCAGGCCAGCTTTAAATTCCTCTTAACAACAACGTGCAGTTGCTTTCCCCAGCTCACTCATTGACTTCCTCCTGCCCTCCACAGGCCTGGCTACAGTGAAATCTCGTGTCTTCCTAGTGATGCTGAACTGAAATCAGATTTTGCTTTTAGTTGTTCAATCAAATTTTCCTACCTTAAGCTAAGAAGGCACGCTTGGGACTTTATAGTAATTGCCTCCCCATGCTGAACTGCTGATACCTTTATTGGATTGGCATAGGCTTTCAGAGGACTGTGTTTAACATGCAGTGAGCCACAGCAATGCAAACAGCTCGAGTGTTTAAACAAGCATCCATTAGTCCAGGAGACAAGACAATACCAGCCCATTTGGTGCTTTTTAGAGCTGACAACTTGAGGAGAAGGGTGGAACAGGGTTTGCCAGGAGTGGGAGGCAAGATGGGGGAGTCACAATTGCAGTGTCAGGAAAACAAGCAAAACATCTCTATAGGTTTGTGAGAAATGAGCTGTGGAGTGGGGGAACACTTGAACTGGGGACATGTGCAAAGCTCATTAATATCTCATTATGTTCAAATTGCAGTCTCCCAGAAGATTGGCAATACTGTGTGGTGTGCTGGAGGAAGGGGCTACAGGAAAGCAGCAGGGATATTTTAGGCAAGCTTCTTTTTTTTTTCCTTTTTTTTTCCTCTTTTTTTTTCTTCTCATTGGAGCAGCAGAAAAAAATAGAGTGTGCCAGCAAACCATGATGTTTTGTGCATCAGCTCAATACAGTGCACTCCATCAAACAAGAACAGTTGGGCTTATCATAGTACCCACTAGCATCTTTCAATATTTCCAGTAAAGCTCCTTTATTTTCAGCACTGCTTAAGTCAGTTGTAAAGTCTAGCTCAGTGTGAAATTTCCAACATTCAGCCCATCTCAGCCAACATCATCTCCAGCAGGAAGGCCTGGGAAGTCCAGGCAGTACTTAGACTTTTTTTCCCTCCCATAAGTTTGTAGATAGAATGATGTGCAAAATACTTTTTTCTCGTGCTCCTATACTGAAATAGCTTTTGTTTTTTCCTTAACTGGAGCACTGCAGTCATTAGCTTATCAGCTGATAAACTGCAGTCGTCAGCTTATCAACATACATCAGCGCCTGTACTTGCTTCTGCAGGACCAAATATAATTTTTCTGATGAGATCTTGACTGCCATGCTACTGGGAAAAGACACATTAGATTTAGAACCAGTTATTCCTTGACTTTCTGTACGGGAACATATAAATCCTCTTAAAAAATAAAAGGCAACTCCCAACAATGGTTTATCTAAAGAGCTGTCAAAGACTTTATGTGGTGGGAACATCCCACTGTGCTCCCAGTTGCTGAGTTGCCTGATTTCTCTCCATAAACTTTCATTGGGAAGGCTGGAGTCATGAGAGGGACAGAGAATGTGGTTCTTTTATACTCTGCAGCACTGGGCTCTCATAAAGAAGTGCTTTACTAGCATGTCCCAAGAAAACCTATGGATGGTTTTGCTTTTCTGCAGACATCTACTCATTCTGCAATTGCATACAAAAACCATTTTAATATTTGGTGTATTGGAGGAGACATTTATAGCCAAACCATAGGAAAATCATTCTTCAAATGCTTTTATGCTACAAGAGCAAAACAACAGTTACATTAGTCCTGAATCTTACTAAATGCTTGCAAGCCCATTGATCTTAGTTCAGACTGTATATTGTGTTTGAACTTTATTGCCCAGGCTATTTGTTAGGTGTTTATCCTTTCTAGTGAACTTTCTTTTTCTTTCATGGAACAATATTGGAGCCCTCCAGTGGCCAAACTAATCGTTCTGAGGAATGGAATTCAAGTTATGCCAACGAGGTTGATTTTCTTCCTTTCCTATTAAAAATTAATTTGATGATCTTTTTATATTCAGAATTTATATGGAGTTAATTTGAGTCACAGCATCATATGTGAAAAGTAAGAAAAGCTAGGAAAAAGAAAAAAATGGTCTCTTTGCCTTTCTAGGATGCCCATGTATTTACTCTTTTATATTTGCAAAATTTTAATGAGTTTGTTGTTTAATTAAATTCTGTTAGATTTCATTTTCAGATAGGATGTCATTGCACATACAAGGCAGAGAAAATGTATTCTGAGTATCATGAAAATTCACATTTTCCTAAGTGACTTTTATCAGTTCTGTGACTTTTTATGTGTGATGTCAGTGGTCTGTTCTTTAGCAAAATCTAATTTTTCGACAGGACATCATCATTTGTATCAGGGGCCTCAGCACATTGAAGATTTTGGCCTTAAGGCTCTCTCGGCTGTGGCTCCTACTGGTGTCTTCCACTTTCAATGTGCAATAGAAACTCTCTATATATGAAAAAATAGCTTTTAATTACATTTTATGTGCTGGATATTAGTGAGAGGAGTTCTCTTTAAAAAGGATGTTAAGATCCTAACAGCTAAATTTGCTTACTTATGCTTTCTCGTGTTTGGTGTGGTAGTTATCACTGTTCTTCCTTCTTCCAAATTGTGATAACAATCTTTCAAAATCCAAAATCAGATAGGTAGGTTTTGGTTGTGTTGGAGCTGCACATTCTGAGTGGAGGTGGGATATGAACAGGGGAAGAGGAGAAAGTATGGTCAATTAGTTGTCTTCTGATGGGATGGCCACAATCTGGCATTCAGTCCATGTTCAAAAAGCAGTAAAGCAAGGAATTGCTTTAAGCATGTTATTTTGCACCAATTCCTCTTTATTAAGGGGCTACTGGAAATCAGTTTCTACAACATTGCATTGTATAGCTACTGCTTTGTAAAATCATGTATCATCATCAAAATGCTTCATAACAAGAACACTGAAAATCCGGTAAAGATAGGGTGCTGTTTATTTCAGTAAAAATCTTCTAAGTAGCATTTCTTCTGCAAACACTGTGGATATCGGAACAATAGTGCCAGGTCATCTCAAAGCAGCATTTAGCCCAGTATCCTCTCAGTGAGCAAGAAGAGTGTAACAAACAGAGCAGGGACGCAGTCACTTCCATGCCACGTCCCCGGCACATATTTCAGCTATCCTAGGTCTAAGAACCTGTTGCTGAGCCCATCTGTAGACAGTTTACTTTTGCAGCCCCCTGCATATGTGAAGAAGGTTTCTTCTTCCTGAAGAGTGGAGTGAAATGAGAAAAGCCAAGAAAACAGCTGTAGTAGAAGCTTCTCGTTTGCACTGCATATGGGGCCCATGTTATGCAAATCAGTAGATGGAATTCCTGGAGCAACCTAAGGCTTTGTCTCCTTTCATGTTTTTCATGTGAGCTTGAAAACTGCTGGAGGAGACGAATGCCCTGCTCCAATTCACCTTTTGAGGAAACTGCTAATGATGTCAGTTTTTCTCTTGGCTTTATTCAAGACCGTAAACACCAGCAGAGCTGGGAAGAAAGCAGTAGGAAAGGTGAGGAGAGGCTGTTTGCAGAATATGAAAATATACCAGGCAAGCAGAGGCCTTGTAGGTGTCACAAGGAAGGCTCATGTTCTAAGGCTACCTTTCAGTGGTTCTGTGACCCAAGGGCTTCAGCACCTCTCAGGACTGAGCCATGGGTTTTGTCCAGGAGTCTTTTAAAACTGCTGCTGTCTGTGTTCTTTGAAAGAAGTATGGAAAGTCAAAATGAACAACCAGTTCCTGCATTGCTCTTCTTTCCTAGATCAAGTTGATTGTGCTGATCGGGGTATTGTCTAACTCTGACATCTTTTCTATTTTTGCATTTTCAGTTATTTGATTTCATTATTTATTTTTTATATGTTCAGTAGCTTAGCACAAATTTATTTCCAAACTCATCTGTCCCATGTTGTATTTTTTTCCTTTCCCCAAAAGATGACTCATTACTATGCAATTAAAATGTAGAAAAAATATGAGAATTACTATGCAAAACATTCATTTCTCTCTCCTTCCCCTGTGCTTGGGTCTCCTTTGCAATGCTTACTGTATCATTAATTGTTCAATCTGTACTTAGATAACTTGCACTCCTTTAAAGGTGTTTGTCCTTGCAGAGAAATCTTCAGCTAACCTATGTCCTCAGTCAAGCTGCCCATTCAGGCACAGGGAACAGATGAGGAGGCTAAATTCACGATTTTGTTTGCAGCACAGTATGACTGATTCACAAGATTTTTCTTTTAATGTGTTTGTTGTTGAAATCGTTTAATTTGATATTTAAATTATTTTCAAGTGGAAGATTCATTTATGATGTTACCCTAAGAGGGTGACTAAAATGTATGGGCTTGAATAGGTACAGTGTATAGACTATGTGACTCTAATTTCCTTCCTTTCCAAATTGTATGAAACACTTTGCTTCAAAAAGCATGAACTCAAACTTAGCCATATGGAAGAATCCCTGAAATTTCTTAGCCAACACTGATTTGAGGAACTGGAAGGTGCTGCTTCATGCAGCTATGGAATAAGTCGTTATGTTGCTGTGAGGTCACATGAGTTGGGAGTTAATACCTGTGATATGAATGGAAGACAACTGTGCCATTTCTGAGTTCAGCCTTCTGTCAGCTTTTTATCTATCTTCTAGATATCATGCATTAGACAGGCTTTGGTAGTAAAAGAGATCCAGCAGAAACTCATAGTCAGTGGAAATCCATGGTGTCATCCGGGGACTTCTGTCATGCCTTCACCGTCTCTTCTGGCTCTTTCTTTGGAGTTTCTCCAAGAATATTCTGGAGTAATATATTATGTGTGTAGATTGTGCCATGGCAGCATTTTGCAAGCAGCTGGTAGGTAATTTCATTGCCCTAAGCATAGGAAGGGCTTTTCCCTTACATCAGTTAGACAAGGTTTTATTCTATCAGTTCCGAAGTCAGGAACAGAGCTCAGATCCTACTGGGTGCCTTAATGACTAGGAAAGGAGAAGCAGTGTCACAGAGCTGCTCCTCCTTTGAAGACAACAGGTATACTTTCATGTCTCACAAACCCTTTGCTAGGCAGGCAGGATGCCATCAGTGTACTTCACTAGCCTGGTAAGACTTGTGCTCATCCAAGGTTGAATTGGGAAAAGATTTTTCCCAGGAAACCATTCCTAGTGTCACATATGCCGTTTAAAGAGCAATTGAGGAGCTATGGTGCATGTGCAAGAACACTGTATGTGTGTTGTTTTGCTGCTTCTTAGTTGAAAACACAAGAGGTTCCGGCATTTCTTTCTACCTTGATTTGTAGAAGAGGCCCAGCTTTAATAATCTCTTCTATTTCTTGATAAAAAGCAGACTTTTTTATTAAAAGTCTGCTTTTTATCATTACACTCTCTTCTGTCCAGATACAAAGCAGATTGGAAATGGGTGAAGACTGATCAGCACAACTCTTAGAAAAGTCAATTGGAGGCTGCCTGACTAAATCCTCATAACACACCTTGAAAATGCAGTTCATGCCATCTGCAAGAACAATTTCAGAGAGAGCAGAGTTTGGCTGCTGGGTGTTAGAGGCAGGAGTAGGCATTGCTAGCTCAGTAGTTCAGCTATTAGGCTCTTAGCACCTTCCTAAGACTTTCACACAGTTGGAGCAGTGCTGGCACTCCCAAAGCAATGACATTACTGTTTTGCCAGTGTTTACTGCATTGGACCAAAGTGGGATTAAATTAGAAATATTGGAAGAGGAGTAAACCATGTAGATCATACACTTGGGCAGGAAGGCTCTTTGACAGTGATAACAGCATTCCATCCATGAAATAATTTGTGCTCTCAGGTTCAGTTAAATTTACTGTGCAATGTCTTTGCACTTGGCATTTCTCAAGCTGCTTTAGCACACACCAGCATCCTTACCTGGCTGAGTACAGGTGCTGTCACAGCATTTACCTGGTTTGACTATCCCAGTGCTGGCTGTTTTTGCTCTCATGCAGTGCCTTTTTTGTTACTTTTCTTCCCTGTTCTCTGTTTGATTTTCCAGTGTGATCCAGTTCCTGCTGGTGTCTGGGAGCCTGGCAGGTGGTTGGGGCCCTGACAGCTGGCAGGCAGCTGTAGCAAGGGGCCTGTGTTCCCAGCTTTGCATTTGGGCACCACGAAGGAGCAACCCTTCCTGTCTGACTGGCTAAAATGTGAGGAAGTGGATTGTTTTCCTCTCTGCTAACTCTTTCAGATTTACCCAGTGCCTTGATCATAGTTTTATTATTGCTGGGAGGTATTTTGTTCTTCTGGTGACTGACTGCAAAAACAAGGGTGATGACAAGAGACCCCAGAAGCTGTTTGCAGGGTAAGGGGCATAAGGTTGACCCCGTTATTGAGGCAGAGTTTACTCTGTGAGCCTTCAGAGTTGAACAGGTTACTGGCTAGTTTGGCAGGATGAAATTTTACCAACTTCAGACAGATTTCACAATGTGAATTTCCTGTGTATTTGAAACATTGCCCTGGCCAACAAGAGCTGGGCAGCCAGGACTAGCATGGAGGAAAACAGCATATGCTTTAAATGAGTAATTATGCTCCAAAATCAATTTACTACATCAGGCTTCATCCAGTGAGTTAGCAGGCATCAGTGCCATGCTTTCAGCAGAAAGAAATGAAGAAATTAAGACAGTAGGGGAGCAGTTGGATGTATGAAATACATTTGTGGGAAGCGGTAATCTGTAACTCACCTTCATGTTGCTTGGCTGCTTGTCTGAGTTCAGCTCCAACAGGGGTTTTAGAAAATCCGTCCCCTGCTCCCTCCCCCCCCCCATCACGCAGGACACTGCAGCAAGTGTCATTGAGCGGCCACTATGGAGCTGGTGGACTTAAAATGCTGGTCATGAGATGTGGCTGTACCTCAGACAGTGGAACTTTGGCAACACTGACTTTTGAATGGCAGCATCAGAGATGATACAGCAAGGAGCTGTATGCAAAAAATCCTTTCAAATGCTGAAGCTGGATTTCTGGCATGCAAATTGCAATGCTCATTATTCTTTACTGATCTTAGATGCTGTTATGTCAAATCCACTTGCTTAGTGTCACTTCATAGCCACCCCTCAGACTCTTCCTAAATTATTGATAGGGTTTGAGTGCAGCACAAGAAGTTAAGTAGCAAACATGACTCAGTCTTTAGGCTCCAGTCTGCAGGCTGGAGATTGCTGAATTGGGGTGGTGTTTGGCAGAGCTCATGGTAAGTACTCCCTTGTTGGAGGCAAGAAGTATTAAGATCTTTCTGGAGAAGCTCTAGGAGAAAAAGAGAGAAGAAAATGGTGGCAAACTCAGGAACAGACACACTGGTAGAAGGGAGAGTAGAAACACTGGAGGAAGGCCCAAGACTTGAATTCCTTTCATGGAAAGAAACTGAAAGTCATGATGGCTGGTGGGTCAGACTGATTCAAGATGAAGAACTGAAAAGATCAATTTTTAATGGAAAGAGTCACAAAAGAGCATGTTGAAAAGATAATGATGACACGCGGAGACAAGACTCTAAAACTCAGACAGAGGTGAGTTTTAAAGTAGGGATGTTTATTCG
>VWYI01039450.1:182414-213083 GCA_013399455.1 Anthoscopus minutus | reverse complement strand
AGACGTGTGCCACCATCAAACAGGCCAAGAGACTGAAGCCCCTCTGGTACGGTGGGCCGTGGTCCAAGTACAGGTATGGGGAGGCCCACAATGGTGGGAGCCACCACAGGATGGAGACCTACCCTGTGCCTCACCCCACTGCCAAGAGCTGCATCCTGGGCCTGGAAAAGCAAGTCTTGTGGTGACATGGCACCCCTGAGAGAATCGAGTTGGGCAGTGGGACCCATTTCAAGAACTGCTTTATAAACAAATGAGCCAAGAAACTTCGTAGTGAATGGATACATCATATCCCTTATCATACACCAGCTTCCAGGAGAGTTGAACATACAATTGACTACTTAAGATTACTCTGAAGGCACTTGGTGAGGAGGCCTTCAAAAATTGGAAACTGAACTTAGAAAAAGCCATCTGGATGGTCAACACTTGAGGGTCCATCGGTTGAGCTGGTCCTGCCCAATCTGAGCCCTTGTACACAGTGATAAAGTCCCTGTGGTACACATGAAACGTATTTTAGGAAAGACTGCTCGGATAGGTCCCATCCCAGGCAAAGCCAACCCATCTCTGGGGTTGTTTTTGCTCAAGGACCTGGTTACGCTTAGTGTAATACAGAAAGATAGAGAAACCCATTGTGTACCACAGGGAAACCTAATCTTAAGTGGGAAGTGTGTGTAGGATTTAATTGTTAGTTTGTGTATTTGTATATATAGAGAGAGAATTTAAAGAGGGTATTGATTTGGGTACGATGCAGATGGTAATAGAATTAAGGGTGACTGATATCTTAGGTTGCAATGCAGGATGTAACCAGAAGTCTGTATTCTGTTCCCGTCTGTCAAAGCCAGGTGGGGCAGTGATCTTTATCTCTCCCAAGACCCATCCTGCCTCCAGGGTGATCTCCTCTGGTAATGGGCCATTGTCACTGCATGGCTGATAAAATTACATCATCCCACTGGGAGATGCTCCACACAGGGGGAGGAGCCAAGCATTCCTACCTTGATATAAACTGGTACTTGGCGTACCATGATGAGCCTTTTTCCATCTGTCACTGCAGGAGGACTGTAGCCACCATTTAATTGGACTGCTACCAATACCCTCACCAACAGGGTGTCAGGTTGTGTCCTGACTCTGTCAGTGGGGGGTTTTTTTGTACTGCTGCATTTGTATTTTAATTTACCATGTAAAGAGCTGTTATTCCTATTCCCATATCTTTGCCTGAGAGCCCCTTGATTTCAAAATTACAGTAATTCGGAGGGAGGGGGTTTACATTTTTCCATTTCAAGGGAGGCTTCTGCATTCCTTAGCAGACACCTGTCTTTCAAACCAGGACGCTGTGCATTATGATAAAGTCTGGAATGACATGACCACATCCCAGTTTTTTCCACAGGACCTCTCTCTCATTCAGTGCACAGGCTGGATGGTGCTCAATGCCGGGGTTAGTCCATATTTCTTTTTTCCCTGCTTCAGTACGTGGCCCCATGTCTTACTCTCTGTATCTGCATCTAAACCTTGCTCTCAAAACCAGAATCACTAACTCTGTCATCAGCTTTCTGATTGTGTCTCTCACCTTGAGCACTTCATGTCCAAGAGTAGTAGTTCATTTAAGTGCCTTTGAAGGAAATGGATAGGATTTGCCTTAGAATGTAAATGGAACTCTGGAGTTCAGAAAGATGAGGTGGGTCAAACATAGGCGCTGCTTTTGTCTGCCCAGCTGGAGGCTTGTGGGCATGTTTATGTTCTGTTGGTAGTGTAGTGCTTCAGGGTCTCTGTCCTTCCTTAGTGCCTCACAACTGTGCAAGGTGTCCCTGAAGATGGCATTCAAGTGTTCCCAGTCTGGACACACAAGCTCAGTAATTCTCTCTGTAAAATACTCATCTGTCCAGAATCTTCTCAAAATTGTCTTCACACACTGCAAAGTTGCATTTCCCATCACCATCAAATTCCTTTATCCCCTTAAAATCCTGCTGAGTTTCTTGCACTTCAGGCTGAGTCCTGCAGTCAGATCCTGTTACCTGCACAGACCTCCAGAATTCGCTGAGCACTGTCCATCCTGTGTGTTGGACCGGGAGGTGATGGGCATCACTGTAATACTCGTGTGATACACACCCCCTTCTCCTCTGCCCTGTTTCCTCCCAAACCAAAGTGTTTTACAGGAAAAGTACAGTCAGTTTCTTTCCCTTGAGGAGAAAAGCATTGCTTCTTTTGTTCCCAAAAGAGGAACTGCAAAGGAAGAGAATTAGCCTAAGGCAGAAAATCTTCCTGAAATATTTCTGTAGGCTGAGATCTTTAGCAAGCTTGTATAAGTACAGGGGTGAGAGAAGCTCTAACCTTTGTGTAGCATGTCTTTAAATGTGAAAGGACTACTCTTAGAGTGGAGAAAAAATCAGGAAGCCGCTCTTCCTTCCTTTTCTTTTTTTGTTGGAAATGGGATCATAGTAAAGATAATTGTTCTGTCTAAAATAACAGCAAGAATAACGTGTAAATGTGCATAGAAATCTGTAAAATAAAGACAAATCTGTGCATCTGCTGACTTTTCTCACCAAAATATTCCTGGTTTTAGTGGTTTTCCAGGAGAAGGCATGCAACAGCCAGTGTTTCCTCAGCTCCCAAATATGGATCCTTTTCAGCAGCGGATGATGGGAATGCAGCAGGATCCAATGCGACACCAGGTAACCCCAGGCTTTTCCCTTGTCCCCCTGTTGTGTTTTCCATCCTTTGCTGTTTCCTTTGGTGCACAAGGAAGGAAGTGATTCTCCCGTTGGTGAAGAGTGAATGTGGCTTAGCCCTCCATCTTCCAAATAAACATATTTTTGATGTCTGTCCTAGTCAGGCTTTGAAGGACAGGATTATTACTTCTACATCCAAATGCTTGGCTTGCTTCATCTTTCCCCCATCTTTTTTTGTGACTTTTGAGCAGGCATAAAACTTTACTTGAGCCTGCTGAGAAAGCAAATGTAATTCCATCTCCTAACTGGAATTTTGTGGGTTTTTTCTTCTCCCAAGGTGCCGCTTCCTCCGAATGGGCAAATGCCAGGCTTTGGTCTCCTGCCAACCCCCCAGTTCCCACCCATGGCTCAGCCAGTGATGCCTCCAGCAGCGCCAGTGCAGCCAACTTTCCAGTCTCCCTTCCCAGTCCAGGCTGAGCCTCACCTGCAGAAACCCCACCAGCAGGTGAGCAGCCCTTGCAGTGAACAGACTGACTTAAATGCTCTCATACATGTCTTTCCCAAATGTGTGTGGATTGTCCTGTAGCAGAAATGTCAGGATGACCAGGACACAGCTGGCAGTGAGGCTGGCTCTGCTGGAGACAGTTGGAGAGCTTCTGCCCTTTCCTGTCTCCAGCATACTTCAGGCTTAAAGTAGTTTCTTATCACATATTGGAGAAAAGTTGCAGCAGATCTCACTTTGGCTGGGATTTTGTTGATGGAGCAAGAGGATCCACTGGCTGATCTTAAGGAATAAAATCATATTCTGTAGAGATGCAGGTGGTGCTGAAATGGCGTAAAATGTGGAAAACCAATAATCTGCAAATTGAAAATGAGAATTGTGTCAATTATTTCTGTGGTGTCTTCAATGGCTGTATTAAGTACATGGCAGGACAGGACCCTCTCTCTCCCTGCTAGTGACCACAGAGTGAAGCTTTTGAGTCACGTTACTCTTTAATTTTTACACATCTGAATATTCAATGAATTTTCAGTGCTGTTAATTTAGTCTACTGCTCACCCATAACACCTGTCAACTTCACGTTTTAGGATATGGAAGTGGAACAGCCACCCATTCAGGAGGGAAAACGACATGTTTCTGACAGTAGGAAATCAAGATCTAGATCTGCATCAAGGTAAATGAGTGAAGTTCTTTTGGTGCAGGAATAAAAAGCAGATAGCAACTCTTAACATATATGAACCTCTAAGGTCATCTCCCTTCTAGGGAAAACATGGTATCTATGCAGTTCTCTCTCACTGGGAGAGAGCAACTTCAATTCTTGTCAGAGCAGAGTAAATTTTAGGGAGGCAGAATGTGATTGTTTTATTTTGCCTGTGCTCTAAAAACACTTTTCATATGAAAACATTTGTGATCTGTGACTGGGTGTCACCGAGCCCGAGTGTCACATCCCAGCTGACTGAGCAGATCTGGCTCCACTGTCTGTTGAGTTGCAAGTCATCTTGTTCACCGAGTTCCACTTGATTTCTCTGAAGGCATACAATGTCTTCCACACCTTGAGGGGTTTAGAACTTGGACATGATGTAAAATACAAATTCAGTGGCAGAATTTATTTATAATCTTTTTTAGCCATTTGGCTGTAAAACCAATAAACATTTGCCTCATTGACACAGGTGTAACTTTCCCAGTGTTGAAGTGAACACAGTTTTGATGGTCAGCTTGAAGACAAAATTAGTAGATGGTGAGAAGTTGGAAGGCAATCAGCTGTTCAAATCAGCTACCGCAGTAATTAACTGTGGTTCTGAATGCCCGTGAATGAGCTTGGATTGATGGATTCCCTTATTGACAGAAGTTTTGGGATATTTAAGCCCCCTAACTGTGTTTCAGTGTTGGGGTGACAAGCACTGACCACACTCTGATGGCTTTGGTTCTGACAGGTCCCCCAAGAGGAGACGCTCGCGGTCGGGCTCACGCTCCCGGCGCTCGCGGCACCGCCGCTCGCGCTCCCGAGACCGGCGCCGGCACTCGCCCAAGTCGCGCTCCCAGGAGCGGCGGGAGAGGGAGCGCCGCTCCAAGGGCCTGCCCCAGATCAAGTCAGAGACTGTCAGTGGTGAGTCTGCTCTCGTGTGTAACTCTGCACCTTCTGGTACTGCCATTTTCTGGGTGATATTTTCAAAGTTTTTGTGCTCCTTGGGTTTAATGCTACTTCTTGTGGTTTCCGAGGCTCATCTGAACAGAGCAAAAACTAAATGCTCTGTGATTCCTGGTGGGAATTTCACCACACTTGCCTGTACTTCTTTACTCATAGTAGATGGTTTAGCATTTCTGGAGTATCTCCAAGTTAGAAATATTTTGGCTGTAAAATGAGAAAAGGAAAAGCTGAAACCCCATGTTTTTCTTTTCCTTCCTTCGGGTCATAAAAGGGAAAGCAGACTGAACAAAAAGAATTTGAGTTAGTTGTAAATTATTACAGTTTTTCTAAGTATTCCATCTTGTGTATCTCCAACCTGAAGGGGAGCTTTGACCTGGAAAATACACGGGATAATGTTTAAATTTCTGATATAATCCTGGCTTTGCCAGTGTTTATAAACCAAACATAGTTGTCTTCTTCTGAATATTCCTTGGGAGTGTGGAATCTTCTGCGGGGTCATCAAATAAAATAAAAACATTCTTTCTTATTAAGAGAGACAAAAACCTGAGGTGTTTTAAGAGCCATGGCCTGGGGAGGGGCGTGCCAGGAGTGTAAAGGCCTGCAGAGACACAGTGGCTGTTCAGTGGAAGCTCCCTGGCAGTACTGTGAGTGAGATGTGCTGCTGCCAGCACCTTTCCCAGGTTCTGTCACGTTGGCTGACAAAGTTTGCAGTTCTTTATCTTTCTGGTGGAAATCCTGGATGAACATTCAATGTTGCTGCAGTGATCTGCAGCCTGGGGGGTACCTTGAGCTCCTTTCCTGATTATTACCCTGGATTCAGATGGGATAAGTGTTATCTGTAAGGAGCTTGTGTCAGCAATGGCTCTGAGCTCCTGTGCTAACTCTTGATTGTAGTTTGCAGCACCACACTGTGGGTAGGACAGCTCGACAAAAGGACAACTCAGCAGGATGTGGGAAGTCTCTTGGAGGAGTTTGGCCCCATTGAGTCGATCAATGTGAGTAGATGGGGTGCAGTGTAAGCTGATATGCTTGGGTGCAGAACATCTCTCCAGGCTGCTCTGAGGCAGAGTTATTTCTGATACATTCCAAAGAGCTGGCCTCTCATTTCCTGTGTGTTGTGCTTTCAGTGTGTGCGCTCAGTTCTTGTGGCTGACTCGTACACAAACAAGAAGGGAGCCACTTTGGTTTCCTGCAGTACGAAAATGCTCATGGGGTAATACAGAATATTATCCCATTTTCATAAAAATCCTGCTTTCTCTGCAGAATGATGGCTGCAGAATTACATCTCATGCCTCTGAGTTCCTTGCTGCTTCGTTTCATTTGATTATAGGCATGTGGACTCTCAGCTGGTGTTCTTGTTGCTCTTCTGTCATTTTAGCCATAAACACAGAGAGTTGTTTTCTCTTGCTGTATTTAAGGATATTTTATATATAAATTATAGCTGTTCCAGTAACTTCAAAAATTTTATTCATTCAAACAAACAAAAATAAGTGACTAATTTTCTTCCTAGTCCCAGATTTTTGTAAGAGAGTATAGGAGTTTTTTTCCTCAAATTCATTACAAATAAAAATTATTCCAAATCTGCAGCTAGAACTGAATATGGAGGTGCAGCTGGCAGAGTGAAGGGGGATACTGTTGTGCATTCCAGCAAAGTAACTAATTGCCAGACATTAGAATTTACATGAACATTTTTGTTTAGCAATTTGAAAGGATTAAATATGCAAAAGTCAGTTGTATTTTAGAGTTTTTAAGTTCTCAGAAGTTGTGGAAGTTTTAGTTCATTAGAAATGTGAATTTCCAGAAGATACTGGCTTTCTTAGCCTCTTAAACTAGCATTTCCATACTTCCATAGCCCCTTTTGGAACACCCCCTGATGTCCCAGCCTGCTGTAACTGAGCATTTGTGTGTTGTTCACTGTTTGGTACCTGCAAAATGAACTTTTTCCCTTGAACCCCACACAGATGATACCGCCCAGAGGATGTGCCTACATTGTCATGGTGCACAGACAAGATGCCAACAGAGCCCTCCAGAAACTGAGCCGAGGAAACTTCAAAGTCAACCAGAAATCCATCAAGGTACTGCTTGGAAAATGTCAGGCTTTCCAAAGCTGCTGTAATTATTGTCATCCTGTCTGATCTGTGCTGGGCTTTGGGGTATTTCAGACTCAGTGTGTTCTGGAGATGATATTCCGTAAAATTCTGAAGAAATACATGAGTGAAGTGGTTTTTGAGAATTATTATTCCTGGTCTGTAGTGGGTTTAGTAGAACCTTGTATCAGTTTCCTTGAGAGATTGCCAATAATTATCTGTTCAGTCAAGAGAAACTCTGTCCTTTTGCTCATTATAGGAGACTGGCACTGTGTGTTTATTGTTGCTGATTATTTCTCTCCTAACAGAGTTTCATTACATATGATAATTTTACAAAGAGTACAAATACATAAGGAAATGTGCATTAATTAACGAAGTTCTTCTTTCTGTAGAATGTCAAATTAGTGTGACACTGTCCTCCAAATGGAAATGGGATTAATCCTAGGGGCTGGGGATCTTCAGAAGAAGCTTGCTTTATACAGTTTTACAAATGGTGTGCAAGAGTCAAGCCAAGGAATAGGAACTAAGTCTGCATTAGAAAAGACTTATTTCAGGGCTTTGTAGCTGTTTCACTTCCACCTTTTACTTTTCACCCTCAAGTGCTGTTTTGTAAGAATGAAATATCAAATCCATTTAAAATGGAAACATTTTGCTGACCACTTGTATTTCTCCCTCCCTCCCAAGATTGCCTGGGCTCTGAATAAAGGAATAAAGCCAGACTACAAGCAGTATTGGGATGTGGAATTGGGCGTGACTTACATACCATGGGACAAAGTGAAACCTGAAGATCTTGAAAGTTTCTGTGAAGGAGGAATGCTGGACAATGAGACCCTTAGTCCAGGTACAGTGTTACTGCACGTTTGTTATTGAACCTTTATTTCAGGGTTTGGCCATTCTGTCCAGTTTGCCCAATTAGGTGGTGATTGTTGTATATGTGCTCGAATTGTAGCATCTCTTCATGCTGAACACACAGAAATCAGTTGTGTGTGTTAAACAAAAATGTAATGAATCATGAACATAAGGTCAGTGTGTTCCAGTCCTCTCAGTGATTTTCTTTTTCCTAAAGTGCCCCCTCACTGATGCCTCTTTGTGCTTAGCTGGCTTTTCCCAGGAAGTTCTGATAGACAATGTGAGCACTTTCTTCCATAAGCTAAGTTTAAAGCTCTATTTGACATTTCTCTTATTTTGCTGCAATTCTTTATAATTGTATTCTCCTTTTCCTTGTGTGAGACTTGAAGATGATGGGTTTTTTTAGAAATGAGTTCTCAAATTAGTGACAAAGCTTCTGCCTTCTTGCCCAAGAGCAATAGAATGAACCTGTTGAAAGCTTGTCCCAAAAAGCCTTACAGTTTTTCTTGTGTATAATGCAACAGAATCCTGGGTGTGTATAAATACTGTCAGTGCAAAAGATTGTTAAATGACTACTGAAAAGAACAAGTTTATTTGCTGTTTCAGTGTTTGCTGTGTTGCATTTGTATGCATTCAGAATTTCTATTGTCAGAAATAGTATAAATGCTTCTTAGCTCTGTGCTGCTTATTATGTCAGTATTTCCAATTAGGTCATTTTTGTAAACATGTTTCATGTGTTTCAAGCTTGTCTGATCCATGTCTGTTGGGATTTTGTTTTGGACAGAGTGGAAGGGAATTCCCAAGAAGTCTGAAAATGAAGTGGCTCAGAATGGAGGCGCAGAAGCTGCACACAATGAACCAGTGTCCCCTATTCCCAAAGCTTTACCTGTCCCGATTCCTGTTCCCATGCCTGCACCTATAACAGTACCTCCTCCACAGGTGAGAGTTGCTCCACAGAAATAAACAAAAACTCACTTTATAATAATTCAGGGAGGGAAGGAATGCCATGAACGGTAACTCTGTTCTCTCAGTCACTGGGAAATTACTGCAGTAGAATCTTTGTTATAGAAGGGCTGAATTGCATCCTCAGGTTTTGTGACTGACATTTTTTTTTGTTATTTGTTTTATTAATTATTGTTCCTTTAAAAGCTTTTCTTATTGGCAGATACTCCACTCCTTTTATATCAGTAGTTTCTTGTCAGTGTTAAAATAGTTGAATCCCTTAAATCAGACCTAATTTAAATTCAGAGCTTGATATAAATCAGAAATAAAAGAAACACCAGTCACTGTAATGTGCAAACTCAGGTAGCAAGAAAGAGACAAGCAGAAGTTTTTATTTGCTCTGAGGTTGTGAGCATTCCAGTGGATTGTGTCTGAAAATCCATCATGCTGGGTGGAAATGAATCCCAAGCACTGTGTGAGGGGTGTGTGGTGGTGAGTTACTAACATGCGTTGGTACCCATTTAGCACAGAGGAAAGCTTTTCTCTAATTACAAGGGCAGACAGAACTGGTGTTGGTGTTTCCAGTGATGGGAGTTCCTGGAGGGCTCCTGGATCTTTTGTGCAAGTCCCCCGTGTTGCAGAGGGATTTGAGGTTGCTGAGATGTCCTGGTGGAGCTGGACAAGGACAGAGATTCCCAGCGGGATAGAGAATCATTGGGGCACTCTTGGGGTAACCCATCTTTCCCCTTTTTTCCTAGGTTCCCCCCCATCCATCAGGGCCTCCTGTGGTTGGTGCACTCCAGCCCCCTGCTTTCACAGCACCTTTAGGAATCCCCCCTCCTGGATTTGCCCCTGGGGTGCCGCCGCCGCCACCGCCTCCATTCCTCCGGCCCGGCTTCAACCCGCTGCATTTGCCTCCAGGTTTGTGGGGTCTGCTGGGCCAGAGCTGCACCAGCTGCACGGGGGGTTGTGCCAGGGGGACACTCAGGGCTCTCCTGTGCTTCTTGTAGGATTCCTTCCTCCCGGGCCACCACCTCCCATAACTCCTCCAGTATCTGTCCCACACACTCCGGCAGTGAACATCCCAAACTGTAAGTGCTGGGCCCTGTGAAGGGCGGGGGTCCTGCAGGAATTGCTAGCTGGTGTTCAATGTGTCCTTGCCTTGTTCCTCAGCTACAGCAACTGGTGGGAATGAGGACACTACAAAGGAGTCATCTGTAGGAAATCCCATCCCAACAGTAGTTTCTGGAGGCAGAGGGAATGCTGAAAGTACTGACACTTCCAAACTCTATGGCACTGTTCCACCTCCTGTAGCACCTACCAATGTCCCCGCTCCTGTCACCCAGGCTGTTCCACTCCTTGGTAAGTTCCCTCTTGTGTAAGTCCTGCACTTCATTGTTCCCTACATTTCAAATACCATTTTGATTTGGCTACTGAATTACAGTCCAGGGGAAAGGGAAGCACATTTTTGAAATTTCTGTCCCACTTGGCTCTGAGATCAATTTTAGAGGCTTAATTTTGCACAGAAGAAACAGTATTTTTTCTATTGACGATCTGTTTTCTGAAGAAACAAAGCCATGATGTGTAAGTTACAAATTCAAATGCTGTCCACTTTCAACAAGTGAAGGTTTATACAGTGTAAAAAGTGAACTTGAAGCAACATAGGAACCAGGTTTTAGACTAAACTATTACATATATAAAATTAACATGCAGAGAAACTCTCTTTAGTATATTTTTGAAATCTCTGAGGATGGGGTACATCCTTGTTAAATATAGACTGAATTGTTTTAATACAACAGAAAACCAAAAGCTTTTATGCAGCCCCTGCAGTGGGACAGGTTTTAAAACAATATTATCAAATGTTTTTGACTAGCAAACCCAGGGTAATGGGAGTATGTTGCATTAAGTACTTTTCCTAGTATGATACAAAATTGGTCAGATTTTTAAAGGGAGTGTGAACTGTTACAGAGCTCTGCTAAATGCTTATTTTATGATGGCCTTAGATGGGCCAGTGTCAAGAATTTACTCAAGAGACTTGTTACCTACAACTTTTAGTGAGATTACTACATTATGGGACTTTAGCCTTTCACATGAGAGACTAAGAAATGAATGAATGAATGAATGAATGAATGAATGAATGAATGAAAAAGCTAATTTTCTGTTAGTGAGTTACTGCCCAGAATTTTCAGTGAACACTGAAGAAAATCAGATTTGTCTCCCTGAGAGCTCACTGCTCTATTGGATGTGAGGGCTAAATTTTCCATCCATGACTAATGATTTATGGATCTTTCATGTGGAAAACTTGACAGAAGACCCTTTCACAACAGAGAAAAGCTTAAGAAACTGTGGTGAATGGAGTCAGGGAATTTTGTTAGGAATTCCAGAAATTCACACCTTCCTGCTGAATGACACTTTCTGTAAAGGTAGCACAGAGTTTTGGGGTTTCACTGTCTTGGACAGGACCTGTACTTCATATTCCAGACCTTTGGAATGTATGAGGCTCTTCTGCACTTCATCTCTGCACACATAATAGAAAGGTTTTACAAAATGAAGACTGAAATAAATTAGACACCCAGATCAGTTCCTTGGACAGCAGCTGCTTTTTATTCTTAAAAATCCAAGGAAGCTGAATTTGAGGAACCTGGAAGTCAATAAACTGCCTTTGCTTTGATTAACTCATTCTCTGAGTGGTTTAGGCAAGTGAGGTTTTCTCTGTGGTCAGAGTGACTTCTGTCAATGAGAGGAGGGTTCAGAGCTCACAGAACAGTCCTGGAATAATGGCTGAGATCTTGTGTTTGCCTAAGCTGTAGCATTGGATGTTGGAGAGTGTCTAATTTCAAGAGGTTATTTATAATTAAAGAGTTACGTAAAACCCATCCTGAACATTCTGGAGTTGCAGGGCAGTCAGCTGTTCAGTCTGATAAGAGAGACAGGAAAACCAGAAGAAACAGATGATATTATTTTATGTGATTAAGGATGAAAGTTTACTATCAGTTGCCCTGGCTTTTTAAAACCTTCCAGTAAGTTAGCACAAATAACTTGGGAACACTTCTGTAATGCCTGCAAAACACAGGAGCACTTCAGGAACTTCTCTAACTTCAAAAAATTCTGCTCCTCTCTGGGTTCAGTTTTTCTGTGATTCTGAAGGGATTATTCTAACATTTCATACCCTTTCATAAATTCTGTCTCAACTCCATCAATTTCCTTTGTGCCTCCACTGTAGGTCCTTCATCCCTTCCAACCAGCACATAGTTGTGCTTCAGAGAAGCGATGCCTCTTGGACTTTGGGTCTGGATTTTTTGTGCTTTTTTCCAAAGCCCACCCTCAGGTTGTTGGGATTTAGTTGTGCCCTTGACCTCACTCTCTGCTGTTGCACCTTGTTCATGGGAACAGTGATGGCTTGGTGAGTGTGTGTTCAGGGAACTTGAAATTATCTGCAGAGCAGGTATTTGTAAGCTCCTTTGACATGTGCCTGCTGCAGGAAATGACAGCCTTTAAATCCTTTGGGATTGTCCCATGTGTTCCCAGTATTGAGCAAATGCTGTGGTTCAGGTCAGTAATAGACTGCTGACACTGTGTTTGGAACACTCAGATTCTGTGATCTGTTACCCTGATGAAATACAGCTTATTGCAGTTGTAGATGCTGGTCTAGTGCTCTTTTTACCCAAATTCTTACAAGGATCATAACATGTAATCAAAGTGAAGTTATTCTGGAGTTCCCATCAAATTTGGCATTCACTTGCTGGTAGTGCTAGCTCAATTGCTACTCTTTGCCCCCCTGATGGTTTGTTCTGAAGTGATTTTTGTAATCTGCATTAAATTATAAAACACAAATACAGCATTCTCTGTGAACTGTCCCAAAATGTTGGGATTTTTGGCATGATCTTTCAGCTGTGAATCCATATTTAGGCCCTTTAGTTTTTTATAGTCTTGACTTGCTCTGCAGGATTCTGTATAAACTCCAGCAAAAACCCACCAGACTTACAGCATGGTCCCTCTCTCAAGAATTCCCTGGCAGTATTTAATGTTCTAGCTGTAAGATGCCACATTCCCTGCTGGAGAACGTGGAGAATGTTGGAGAACAGCAGCTTTAAAGCGGAGTGAAAACCTGTTGCTCTTGTGCAGGATCTGTGAGCTTTTGGCGTGTTCCATGTATTTCCTTGAGGTTTGTGTGCTGGGATAGACAGAAACCACAGAGCTCCAGTGCTGGGAAGTGATTTAAGGGGTTGTGAGTTACTGGAACTACTTACTGTGTAAGAGTGAATCAGGTGTGTCAGCACTGATGACATGGGAATTACTCCCAGGGAATGTAGGCTTTGTCCAGCTGGGAAAGATGATCAGATCTGGATCACAGAGTGACATGGAAGTCTGGCTTCATACCTAATTTTTTAAAACAGTAAGGATGGTTCCTGTACCCTCTCTGGACAGGAGATACTTCAGGCCAGCTTGAGCTCTTGGCTGTGTCCTAGGAGTCAAGTGATGAAATTTGGGACAGTTTGGTGTATGATGGTTGCTCCTCCAAAACCAGCAAAATCTGTTGTGAAGGCAGGGTGTGGTTTTGCACGTTGGGACAGAGGAGCAGATGTGAGGGAACTGGCTTCAGTAGGACAAGCTGGGTCAGGAAATCTCCCCAGGGTTTCTCTGGGAGCTCAGGGAGTTCATACCCAGTTCAAGAAGCTGCCTAATATCAGGTGCTTCCTAAACCAGAAGATGACTTCAACTTGCCCCAAGTTATATATAAGTTACATATATACAGCTGTGCTCCAGCTGTATTCCAGCCTCATCTCTGCTGCCTGTGTGCATGGGCCTCTTGCTAATGCTGTGCAGCTCTGGGGTGTTCAGCTGCTGTTTGTAGTAGAGGGAAATGTTTGAATCCGACTGGAGGGGGTGAGGTATCTTCACCTGGAAGCACAGCACCAGGGAAGGGGCTTTGGCTGCAGTCGGATGAGGAAGCAAGAGGCTGAGCTGGGGCAGAGGGGGAGCCCTGACTGCACAAGGGAAAGGCTGTCCCCGAAGGAAGCCTGTAGGATGAGGGATCAGTTGCTGCCCTGGGCACAGTCCTTGCTGCCGGCAGCACACACAGGGGTGTTGGCAGCTGCCGCTGCCCGGGCAGTGCGCCGAGAGCCCGGGAAGCTCCGCTCCAGGTTCTAGGGTGCTCTTGTCCCGGGATAACTGCAGGTGGGGTTTGAAGTAATGGAAATGCTCCGTGTTCCCACCTGCCCGGCTCTGACTGTCCCTTGTGTGTTCCTTGCAGGCACCCAGGGCGTGGCCCCGCCGCCGCCCGCGCCTGTGGTGGGGCTGCAGACTCCATCCACAGGGCTGCTGGGCGCCCGGCCCGGGCTGATCCCGCTGCAGCGCCCGCCGGGAATGCCGCCGCCGCCGCCGCTGCCGCGCTTCCCCATGATGCCGCCGCGCCACATGCCCCCCCACATGATGCACAGAGGGCCCCCGCCGGGCCCCGGCGGCTTCGGGATGCCTCCGCCGCACGGCATGAAAACGCCCTTCCCTCCGCCCGGCCACTTCGTGCGGCCCGGGGGCGGCCCGGGCAGCGGCGGGCCTGAGGAGAACAGGAACGACAGGCAGTTCAGGAACGACAGGCAGTTCACGCCCAACAGGGAGCAGGAGCGCTTCGGTAGGAGATCNCGACCGGGAGCACGAGCGGCTGGGTGGCCGCGACAGGCGAGACTGGGGCCGCCGCAGCCCCGAGCGCGACCGGCACAGGGACTCGGAGGACAGGAGCAGGCGCTCCAGCGGCCACCGAGACAGGGAGAGGGATTCCAGAGATCGGGAGTCTCGCAGAGACAAGGAAGAAAGCCGCAGCAAGGAGAAGCCGGAGGTGACAGACAGGGCGGAAGGTGACAAAAACCACGAGCCCCACGGCAGCAAAACGGAGGGCGTGGAACTTGTTTCAGAACTGGCTGCGGGAGACGCTGAACCCGCGGGGGTGAAACCTGCGCCAGAGTCGGTGCCCGAGGCTACCTCATCCCTGGAACAGGCGGACAAGGACACGGTCTCCGCGGCGGAGGCGCCGCGCTAGGGCCGCAGCCCGGCTTGGAGTGTCGAGCTTTAGTTGTACAGTGCTGTAAATCCGCTTCTGCCCCTGCGCCCCGACGCGGGGCACTGTGAGCAATTTGACTGCTTCCCTTCTATTTAAAATAGCCACAACATAACATAAAATACTGAAGAGATGATTAAAATATTACCCATTTTTGCTGTAACTTTTTTAAAGTTTTGACTTTAAAAAGTTTACGAATCAGAAGTAGAAGTGCTTTCTATTTTTTTTTTAATTTAAGAAAAGGTAACGGTGAAAGCTCCTCAAAACAATAGGGATGTGTTTTTAATAAACTCTATTTTCGTAACAAACTTAATGTGTGCTATTCTTCCTACGCTGCACTGAAGTGGAAAAGGAGTGTTCAGCAGCCTAAAGTTGGAACTGTTAATGCTGTACTGGAGTCTAAATTAGACTGGTTTGGTTCTGTTTGTTAAAGAAAATCCATCTGTTTGTGTAGCGATTCACAGAAGCGAATTTTTATTTGTAATAGTCCTCTGGAGTTTTAGATTGCTGCATTTTAATGAGCTACTTGACCACCCTGGGTAAAAGTTAGTTTTTAAGATGTTAATTGCAGAGTTAACTGTTTTAGTGTTTGCAATGCAATCCATTCTTTGCTTTATTATTTTTTCCCTCCCCCTCCCCATTGGTTCTGTGGTTCCTGCTGCCCTTAATTTGCCTTTAAGAAGTGACACCTTGGGGCACCAATGTCTGCTCTGCTGTTGCAAAGCGAGTGCTGGACTGGACAGCGCCCGCTCCGCACCCTTAGTGCCTGTTGGGAAGTGAGACTTTGCAGGCACCGAAATTCCAGCCTGGCTCTCTCGAGGTGGGGCCCCCTCCATGGAGATGGGGCCACTCCTGGGGGAACACCGGGCCCTCCTCACTCTGCCAGAGGTAGGTTGTGCCCTGCTGGGCTGGGGACACAGGGCAGCTCCTGGTGTTCCTGGGCGTTGTGCCACCTCTTCAGAGCTCTTCCATGCTCTGTCAGCTGTGCCAAGGGCAAGTGCAGTTTCTCCATGGCCGTTCCCAGGGGCAGAGGCAGCACTTTGGGAAGTTCTGCCCACCCCACGTGGCTCAGAGCTCCCCTGACCCCAGCAGCGCCGGGGCAAACCTGTATGAATCCTGTGCATATTCAGTGGGTTTTTTCTTCTTGCTATAGGTGTGTTCTACCTTTAAAGTTGGGGATTTTGCCCCAGGAAAGGACAGCTGCTTCCTTTATATCAGTCCTTTTTCACAGCTGCCCTGCGGCAGAGGGAATTGTCTCTGGGGGAGGGAGAGGGTGGGAGAGCCACTGTGGAGCTCTGGACTGGGGAGAGGACATCTATTTTTATGTTCTTGCAATAGCAGAATAAAGAGAGAAAGAACTTGTTTGCAGATTGTAGTGACCTCAACTTCCATGCGTTAAAACTCGTGTCCTCACTCGTGGTTTCCTGCTGCGCCTGTGGGACGTTCCCTTGGAAAAAGCTGCCCCAGCTCTGTAAGGAGGGAGGAGGGTTTGTTTCACCTCCTTAAAGAGCTGGAGACAAGAATGAGACCCAAGGCTGCTCTTGTTCACAGATCCCACCCCTATTCTATGCCTCAGTAGGGATCTGAAAGCAGAGCCTGGAAAACTGGAACAACTCTAGACCTTCTGCAGCAGTGCCTGTGCATAACCCTCACAGCAGCAACAGCAGCAACCCTCTGGAGGAGGCTGGCAGCTGAAGACTCACACACTGGTTTGGCAGCAACAGGGAACGTAAGTTCAAAGTATTTTTACAGTATTCCTGTTCTACTACCCAATTCCCTTAGCAATGTGCCTCAGTGGAATGGGGTTACCTAGAACTACAGCCTGCTGCTTCCATGAATATCCTGAAGTACAGAAGAAATGAGCACTGATGTAATGACTCATTTTCTCTGTTCAGAGAGACCCTGCAATGTGTTTCAGAAGGATACACCAGAACAGGATGGAGGAGGCTGGCACTGGCACACAGTGGCGTCTCCTGGGACACTGCCTGGAATCTCCTGCTGGATGGAATTTAATCCCCAAAAGGGACAGGTTTGGGGTGGTTTCCTGCTCACAGACAGCCAGACCCAGGTGTATCTGCCCAGAACATTTATTACACAAGTTTGAAGCCTACAAATGCTGCCCCTGCCCCAGGAAGAAGCCCTGACACACCCAGGGTCTGGGGCAGGAGCACTACTCACATCTTCCCTCACAGCAGGGAGGTGACACAGAATGGTGACAGCAGGGGCGTGAGCAGAGACCACAGAACTGTTCCATCAGGGGCACTTTAATTGAATGTACATCATACAAAACTCCTTCAGTCTCCAGCGTGTCAGTGCTGCTCGGGATACAGAGGAGCAGGAGATTAATGACAAATCTTGAGCTTGCACGAGGAAGGGCAAGAGCAGCGATGAAGGGCACTGCAGGTGCCACACTTAGCTCTTGGCAATCCCAATCACTCCGCAGGCCAGGCGGGGCCCTGCGTTTCCAGTTAGAGTGCTCTCATTATCTCCCCCTTTGCCCAGGTCATCCCGCTTCTCATGCACCTGGAAGAGAATTGGAGGGACCTGAACTGATCCAACTGTGGATCCTGGTAGCAGCAGCAGCACCAGACTGATTACACAATGCCAAACTGGTATCCATGCTAAAAACTTCCAACTGGAGCTGCCTGCAGCAGCTCCAGGGTGATTCAGACACCCGTAGCGGGAAGGGGCAGAGTCAGAGAGGGACATCTCCAGAGGGCTGGCAGGAATTGGGGTTCAGGGCAGTGAAACTCCACACTGAGACAAAGAGGGATCCCCAAGGCCACTCACCACCATGGTACGGCCGATGATGCAGTGTGGTCCCGAGAGGGAAATGACAGAATCCTGGATCTCCACTTCGGCCACGCCTCCTTTGGCAGTCACATTGCCCAGGTCTCCCACGTGCCTGCACAGAAACACAGGAAACTCAGAAAGTGGCCTGGACTGCAAGCTCTTCCAGGGGAAGGCTGGGAGTTCACGTTACAACACAACAAAGGCTCCCAAATCCAGTGGAACAGCCTTTCCTGCAGACTTGGTGGAACACTGCCACTGTTCTCAGGGCTTCTGCCATCTGTACCACAGGGAGCTGCAGGCTTTTGGTTTAAGGAGGATTAGGAGAAGCAGTTTGTCAGGCAGCAGGTCAAAGGCAATGCAGGAACTGCTCAGTTCCAGCCAGTGCCAAGGATGATTATTCCAGTCTGGCATTGCCCCATCACTTGGCATACAGCTCTCCCACACAGCTTTTATCAGAGCTACATCTCTGATAAGGCTTCCCTGGAGGACTGAGCCTCCAGCAGTGGAATTTTCACAGGACTTCTAGGCATTCTGGTGTGCTGGTTCCTGCACACCTGTCCCAAGCACAGCATTCTCTCAAAATGCAGCTGATCCTGTTCTGCCAGGCTCTTGCATCCCGATTCAGAACCTGGAATACTGACACATCCCTGCTGGGTGACCAGCTCAGCCAGCCCAGGGCTGACCACCAGCTTTTTACACAAATACCTTATTTATAATCAAGTCCTATAAATCTAGGTTAAGGGCAGCTCTCCCCTGAGGAATTTGATTGATTTAAGCTCCCAGGAAGAATCAGTCCTGTTGTTTCTGTACACTGATAAAAGCACAATCACTTCTTGCACCCCTCCTAAGGGATTCCCCTGCCCACAGCTACACCAGGAGCAGGATCTGCCAAGGCTCCAGAAGCCACATCGTCCATGCAGTGCCAGCCTTCAGCCCCGAGCAGAGGCTGCCAGGGCCCCGACACGCGTTCATGCTGTGTCATGCAGGAGCTGGCCCACATGCAGCACCAGCTCTGTCTGGCCTGAGGCTCAGGTGGGATTTATCAACCACACGAGGAGCACTCACGGACACCAACGTGAGCATTCCCAGGCCAATCCCAACCCCTGTGCAAGGCCAGGCTGCCTGGGCCCTGCTCCCAGCCCCGCTCCCCACAGCCACACTGCTTCCTCTGGCACCCACCCAAGGGAACTGGGCTGTGAGGGCTGCTCCCCGGCAACAACCAGGTCTCACATCCCACTGAGGTACAAACACCCAGCACGAGCCTCAGGCCCTCGCTGTCCCCTCCTCCCAAGCCATGACAAAACCAGAAAGTGCCCCCAGGAGAGTATTTCACACCACACTCTCAGGGAAACAAACTGCTGGAGTTAGCAAAGTGGGGCTAAGTGACCTCAGGAACCCTGCAGGAATTATGAGCAGTTTGCCTGGCCCATCCCGAGCCCCCGGCTGTGTCCACGCCCTGGACTCACCTCTCGGCATCGCTGGGACCCCCGTGCTTCTTCTGCTCTGGGTTGAAGTGGGGGCCAGCACTGGTGCACCCTGGAACACAGCACAGCGTCAGAGCAGGATCACCACCCCCAGCGACAGCTAACATCTCCTCTGCCGTGCCAAGCCCTGCTAATCCCCTGCAGATAAATCACCTGCTACAGGCTGGCAAGTCCCAGGCTCAGCCCCAGGCTGTCTCATTTCGTAACGCTGTGTTATCCAAGCATTCAGGTGAGAGCTTGGTATGTCAGGTCTTGACCACCAGCCTCAACACGCTCAGAGCATTACTCGGGATGCAATTCCTTATCACGATTTCCTCACACAGTTTTGCAGCCCAGGCTGCTGCACCACCACGAGCAGCTCTTCAGAGCCGAGCAGGCGCTTTCCTGCCGTGATCCAGAGGCCTGGAGGGACATCTTACCATTGGTGTTGTCACCGAACTCATGGACGTGGAAGCCGTGCTCTCCATCGGCCAATCCAGTGATCTTCCCGGTGACTTTCACCGGTCCGGTACCCTTCAAAGGAGAGGATTTATCACCACAAGGACTTTGGCATTACACGGCTCCGGGTCAAACGACGGCGACAGAAAGCACGGGAGGCCCCGCCACGAGCCCACAACACAGTCCAGAATGTCTGTGTTCCTTTAACGCTCTCGAACTCATTCCTTCCCCTGTGTTATCAGTAAGGCAAAGCGCACCCGTTATGTGATGGGGCCTTCCAGAAAGATCTCGTACTTTCGCACGGGAGCGCGAGTGACCCAGCGGCCGCGGCTCCTCGGCTGACCACAAGGGACGGCGCAGCTCCCAGGGGCCGCGGCCATTTGGAACCGCAGCGCCCTCGAGCTGAGCCCGCCCCGGGGGGAGATCTCAGCGGCCCGGCCGTGCCCTCACCTGCTGCTCGAAGTGGATGACGCCCTGCACAGCCCCCTCGCCCCGCATCACGCACACGGCACGAATCGCCGCCATCTTCCACCCGCCCCGTCCGCAGCGCCCGCGGACTGCGGCCACGCCCCCTCCACGGTCCTGTTATATATGGAGGGCGGGCAGCACCGCGGCCAATCCCGCTGCGCGCCGCGCGCGGCCCGGCCAATCACAGAGCGGGGAGGCGGGAGCGGCGGCGCGCGCGGCGGAGGAGCTTGGACCGGGACCGGGCTCGGGCTCGGGACCGGGCTCATCCGAAACTGGAGTGCAGTTGTGAGGCTGCCCCTCCTCTGTCCTGGGGGTGTTTTGAACTTAAATCAGAGTCACAGAAAGATTTTAGAGTACCTGGGGCTTTAGGTAATCATGGAAAGGTTTGAGTTGGGAGAAGCCTTAAACGCATCTAGTGTCACCCCTGCCTTGGCAGGGTCTCCTCCCACTGTCCCAGGTTGCTCCAAGCCCCATCCAGCCTGGCCTGGGACACTGCCAGGGATGCAGGGGCAGCCACAGCTGCTCTGGGCACCCTGTGCCAGGGCCTCCCCACCCTCACAGGGAGGAATTCCTTCCCAAGATCCCATCTAAACCCACTGTGTGTCAGTTTGAAGCCATTCCCCCTCTGGACTCCAGCTGCTCCACTCCTGCTGTCGGGGCAGCTCTGCAAGCAAGGTCTCACCTGGGCACAGGAGCAGAATTCCTCTCCTCTGCTGCCCACGGGGTTTTTTATTAATCTCTGTGGATGACTGAGGTGTAAACAACTTTGAGCCCAGGTAGTTTCAAGTGACTTTTTTGGGACCTCCTTAGGCCAGGGAAGGATACAGAGGGGTTGTGGTTGTTTCACAAACCAGACTCACACAAAAGACCCGAGTCATGGCTCAGGTGACATTACTGAGGCAGAGATTTGTTTGCTTGAGAACAGCAGGTGAAAAAAACTTGATCCACATAAATACATGAAGACTGTTTGCCTGAGAGACACACTGAGATTTGTAGTTTAATGCTGGAAGAATGCTGGGAAGAGAGCCAGCCAGAGCTTTCCATCTAGGAGGCATCTTGTTAGCATGAGATAAACTCCTTGGAGTGTCAGTCCTGATGTGCCTGGAGAGGAGACACAGAAACTTTTGAGGGAACAGATCTGTGCCTGTGGCACAACAGCAGCACCCTGAGCCTTGCTCCATCAGGAGGAGAGGTTCCAGTGCCCCCGAGGTAGCCCTTTCTTAATTTAAAGAGGTTTGTAAACTTTTTAGATGATAATGTCTCATTTTACTTCCCTTGGCACTCTTGTCACCCCTCAGGGCCCTCTTGTGCAAGGCTTTCTCTTACTCTTTAGTCTGATCTCCAAACCTGCCCTGATGTTTCCATCAGGTTTGTTGTCTCCTCCCTGGAAGTGAGTTCTAAGATCTGCCCTTCTTCATGCCTCTATATAAATGTGGCACAAACAGATGGAGGAGAGCCAGATATGTCAGGTCATGCTCAGGGACACCACCGGAGAGGTGGGGAATTCAAGGACTAACACAAGAATTCTTGCAGAGAGAGGTAATCTTACACAAGTCACAGCCTTGAGAGTGTTCTCTGTGATCCTTTTCTTTCACAAGTACAGTAGAAATACCAAAATATCAGTTACTGGTGTGCACATTCACATCCACAAGCCAGGGGAGTGTTTTTGTAATGTTTTCTCCCACATACTTCTTTTTAACTTCTGTATTTTCTTAAATCTCACCAGAAGGTGAGAAAATCCATCCCCTCCAGTGCAGCTAAACTGGGTGTTTGACAGCACGAAAATCATCATTTGACCCTGTCATGTCAAAAGTGATTATTCTGTTATTTGGAGTATCAGAGCAGAGAGGACAGAAGAGAAAAAGCACCTTGAGTCTCTCCTAATCCCAAACCAGTTTAAAGACCGATGAAGTAACTGCTGTGTGATGCAGGTTAACATCAGGCTTAACCCTAAGCTCCGTGGAGAAAAGTTAATAAACTTCTCAGCAAAATGTGACAAAGTAACAGGAAAACCCAACCCTTAGGTCCTGTAAAAAGGTGGCCTAGAGCAAGGATAAAGTCCTTGAGGGAGAAATTTCTCAGTGAGATTTTATACGAGTTAAAAACGAAGAGGGAATTTTCAGAGTTGTGTTTCCCGTGGCAACCAGAGATCTGGTGCAAAGATACCGTGTTTCCTGCTTGTGACGATTCTCTGGGAAAACCACGGAGTTGAACTAAGACTGGAATGGCCATATCAGTCGGGGTTGCTGGAGCTGGAGTCCTGAGCAAGACGCTGAGTGTCATTAACACTTCCCCTTGGATTACACGTGGGTAATGCCGCTTCCCCGCCTCCCGGGGATGCTGGCCGAGGGCATTCACTGAGTTTATCCCCGTGTGGCACTTCCAAGGTCAAATGTGCTGTGGAAATCATTCTTTCACTACAAACTGGCGGCTCCCTAGTGGAAAAACTGCTGTCGGAACGAGGGCAAGTGCTGCCGCTAACCAGGGTGTCCGTGTAATTAAAGCGGCGGCAGCAGGAAAGCCTTTGCACGGAACCGGCAAGATTGAAACCAACATTCACTCTCGGCTGAGCTGAGCTAATCTTTGTGCTGCCGGTCCCCCAGCCTCCGCGGCTCCCCGAGCTGAGCAAACGTGAAACATGAGCCGCAGAGGAGAGAGGTTGTGCGCATGTTGCTGAAGAACTTTGTACCCGGTGCGGGGTGTGCGCTGCGCCTCGCCTGCCCAAGGTCTGCCCGCTGAGGGCTCTCATTGCTTGAAATATTACCACTATTCCTGCCAGTTCACATTCACCGAATGTTCCACATAGTACCAAAGCCTAGGCTTCTCCTCCCCTGGAAACAGCCCGACAAGCTGAAACTGGGACCATAAAGCCAGGAAAGCCAGGATGGGTGAAAAAAGGGATTCTGAGGATTGCCCTGCGTTTGCAGAACTGTCTGCCGAGGGCTTTATGGGAGCTGCTGCGGCACGGAGGGAAGAGTGCAATCAAACTGAAACTTAGCTGGAGTGCTAAATGATTTCTGTGCTGTTAACTAGAGCACGGAAACATCCCTTCTGAAATTGGCCAAGGACAGAATATTGTCCAGGAAGCACATCTGAAAAATGTTTTGCTTTGTTTTTTCTTTTTTGAATGAGTCTCTCAAAATGTAAATGTTTATGCACTCAGGAGTGTTATTTTGGCCACTGAGAGGCGCCTAAAGGAATGCAACCAAAACACCGTGTGTCTGTGTATAAATATAGAGGTATATTTATGTGATATATATTTCAAAGCATCAACTTGGATAAAAATAAACAAGGTCCAAAGAAGCCCTGTACCTTGTCATGCTTTATACATAATGACTGGATAAGGATTTCATTCACAGTGATGAGAAACAAAAGCTTGGTCTAAGATTTTATTGCCAGGTTTTTACTTGTGAAAGTTCTTACAAATGGTAATTAAACAAAAAACTTTGCAAATCCCAGCCCATGTGCGTGTGTGCCAGAGGCAAGATCCAGGGGCTTCATTTGGGTTTATTTCAGACACAAACTGCCCTGTGCTCTGATTTTTGCTACATGCACAGTTTAGTGGTACAGCAGGTGTCAGGACACCCAAGGGTGAGGTGGCTTGGATTTAACTCAGCGATGTTGGGTAATCCTCAAGATGCAAAGTACAAAACCACAGGGAAATTGTGAATTAATAACACAACTAGAAAACAAATGCTACAAGAGGGTAAACTACCCTGTTTCTACAGGAAAGCAGGAAGGACAAACAGAATACAACAGGCAGGATTCCAGAATAACAAAGATGTGGTTTTATTTGGGGTTTTAAACACGTGGTTTCTTCTCTGGGAGCTCTGGATGGTTGGGGAGTTCCTTCACAAGCACCGCCTTGGGTTCGTAGAGCTGTCAGTAAAACGAAGCTTCAGGGTGCTGGTTTAACACAAGCAATTAATAAGTGGGAATGTAGCTGAAAAATGCACCAGCCACGCATTTTCATCCAGTTTCCACAGCACTGTGGAACATATATTCACTAATATCTGTGTGCTCCACATCCATGTGGAAGTTCTTGCGCAGTCTCCAGCCGTGCCAAAGGGCCAAAGGGCGCTGCAGGAGGCAGCCTGCAGACTTTGCACCCCTGTGCCCACT
This sequence comes from Anthoscopus minutus, assembly GCA_013399455.1. Classification (NCBI taxonomy): domain Eukaryota; kingdom Metazoa; phylum Chordata; class Aves; order Passeriformes; family Paridae; genus Anthoscopus; species Anthoscopus minutus. The sequence goes on along the minus strand of VWYI01039450.1, from coordinate 189,038 downwards.
GGCAGCCACCAGCCCTGCAGGCTCCTGTGGCTGCAACACCTTCCCAAAACATGCTCAGAGCTCCTCTGTGTGTCTGCAAGGTTCGGGCCGTGCTGTGACTGCTGGAGCTGGAGGCTGGAGCAGAAGTTCCCATCCACACTGAGGCCTGTGGAGAGACTTCCAACCCTGCCTGTGGGCTCTGCCAGGGCCAGGCTGTGTTGCTGCTCTGGAAAAGGCAGTGGCATCTCCAGAAGCTGTGTCTGTGCTGAACCACATCCAGGCTGGGCAGTCTGGGGAATCCAGGCGGGCACATGGGCCTGGTGGGACAGCTGAAAGCCTCCTGCCAGTCCCTGGCTGGCTGCCACCCTGTCACAGCCTGTGAAGTGCTCAGCAGTTCCAAGCTTGGCAGTGCCGCCCTGTGCACAGCTGGAGCAGGGGGAGCTTACGGCACCCAGCTGCTGGAGAGCAGCACTGACTGCACGTGGGCTTAGTCCCTAATCCCAGCTAAGCCACGCTTGGGAGAGCAGGGACTTTCTGGCCAGGATCACTCTGACATGCTGTGCTTAAGGCACGGCTCCAGGTGCAGCTCTGTTGGGAGCTGCTTGGCACGGACAGGTGGGTGCAGCCCTGCTCTGCTGTGCCAGGCACCTCTCCAGAGCCAGACCCTCCTGACTGCAGCCTCATGGCACCTTCCCTCTTGTCCTGGCCCTGAGCCCGAGTCCTCCTGGCTGCACCCCCCTGGCAGGGAGTTGTGGAGAGCCACAAGATGCCCCTTGGCCATGTGCATTTTTGGGTATTACTTCAGAGACTGAGCTCTAGGGGACAGTTTCTAAGGAAAACAGAGGTAGGAAAGTAAAAATGTACTTGACACAAGCTAGAAGCAAGTTGTTGTTTCTTGAACTTTTTCAGGCTCAGCGTGGGCTCTGATGGGGACAAAAAATCGCAGCATGAGTGACTGCAAGCAGTGAAGGGGGAAGAGTTTAGAGTTTAATGTTTGTAGCGGGCATTTGGAGTTTAATGCTTCTGGCAGGCAGCTCGGGGTTTATTGGCGCTGGCAAGTGCCAGTGAGAGCCACTGGATGGCGTCAGTGGTCCAGGTTTGTGGGACAGGCTTTCCCACAGCGCTTTCCTTTGTCAAAATACTGTAAAATTGGAAGCGGCAACAACAACAAAAGATAAGATACCTTTATGGTGAGGGGTCTGAGGAGGCAAAGGGAAGGAGTGATGTAGGCTGATCAGCACCACAAAAGTAAATGTCCTTTTCCATCTAGGCTTGTAAATTTGGTACCTTGATGAATCTTGGACTGTATGGCAACATAAACTGTGGAAAGAAAAAAAACCAAACTCCTTCCATGTCCCTCGGGAACTGCAGAGGACAGCTCATAGTTTCGTGGAAGAGAGAATCTGTCTTGCAAGGGTTGAAAACAACTAGTCTGGAAAAAGATCCCAGAGTTTTCACCTGGGTAGAAATGATTGCTCTAATTTCTCTGGAGACCCAGAGCAGATTTTTATATGGGATCTTGCATAGACTGAGATAAAAACACGAGGCTTGTGTTGTGGGGGGAAAACCACATCCATGAACATGAAACCAATCTGTCTGGGAAAAAAAAGGGATTTTAAAGTGATTGGGACCACAGGTAGCAGGAGTACAAACAGCCCAGGCCTGCACTGGTGGTTTAATTTGTTTATTTGGAGCAAGGCAGTGACCCCATTGCTCATAGGCCCTGCAGTAGCAATGCTGCTTCTGAGTGTGCCTCAGAAATACAGATAAATGGAAGGGCAGCTCACTGACCTGCTTCCCACCCCCGCCTCCTGCTTCTCCCTGCAGTTCCTGCCTTCCTTCCCCTCTCCACACCGACACACACACGGGAGAAGATGCTCTCCAACAATTCTGACTTGCTTTCCACCCGGCTATCTCCAAAGCACTGGGATGCTGGGATTGCTTCCTAGTGCTTCCCTCACTGGACAAGGGTGGCATTGGACAGACCACGCTATAATGCACTGTTAAGTAAGAGGTCACTTCTGTGTGGCTTTAATATTTTAAATGAATTATTCAGAGGAGTACACAGGCGCAGTCACCTTCCCATAAGCAGCAGGGAAATTTTAATATTTGAGGAAAGACATTATATTTGAGGAAGAAAAGCTTTGGGCTAATGATTTAGCCAGCAGGGGTGGGGGTACTCTCTCCTGTACCTTTCACAAGCAGCTGTATGCCTCTGTACATCTCATGGGCATAGAGTCATGGAATTGTTGTCCCTTGAGATCATGAAGCCCAACTGTTTTCCTGAGGGAGAACTATTTAACATCTCTGCTGGTGACAAGGACCGTGGGACTGATGACACAGCTCTGTGGTGGTGTCACACACCAGAGGGAAGGGATGGGGCATCCACAGGGACCTGGGACAGTACAGAGGTGGCACTGTCAAAACCTTGTGATGCTCAATGAAGCCAAGCACAGGTGCTGCACCTGGGCCAGGGCAATGCCAAGGACAAGCACAGCCTGGGACAGAATGAACTTCCCACTGCCAGAGGGCAGGGATGGATGGGATACTGGGAAAGGATTCCTCCTGAGAGGGTAGGGAGCCCTGGCACAGGATACCAGAGAAGCTGTGTCTGTCCCTGGGTCCCTGGCAGTGCCCAAGGCCAGGTTCGACATTGGGGCTTGGAGCAGCCAGGGACAGTGGAAGGTGGCCCTGCACGTGGCAGGGCATGGAATGGGATCAGCTTTAACCCCCGTCCCAACGGAACCATTCTGGGATTCTCTGCAATTAGCACTGACATTGAAAGCAAGGCTTTAACAGAATAAGCTGACAACAAATAGGATTGGAAGCCAAGGCTCTTGCCTGCCTCATGCGTGTGCTGTGGGACGAGCAGCAATACCCCTGGGAAAGCTCTGGCTCTGCCATTATCCAGAGAACTCTGATTTCACAGACCACTTCACCTGCAGCGCCAGTGAACACAGATAACAGCGCTTCTCAAAGGAGAGGCTGAGGTGGACAGTAAGTCATCAAATGCATTTCCCTCTTTTACATAATCCTACAGGCACATCACGAGGATGTGATCCCACTATTAGCCTCGCTGCAGCCTGACAGAAATACCAGCTGAAAAGCTCCTGGGAAGGCGTTTTTACGATTTTTGAAGCATGCAGAGGCCTGGGAGACCTTCTCCAAGGGACTATGAGGGTGAATGGATATTTTGCACTTTGGGGGATCATACTGTCCACACTAAAAATCATGCTAAGCAGGAATACTTATTTTCTGTGTATGGAGTTAGCAACCAACCTGAGGCATTTACATAAATCCAGAAACCTTAATTATTACATTGCTGTTGCTGTTTGCAAAGATAAAAATAAGGCAACAGTTTCTGGGTTGTGGTGAACATTTTTTGTGATGAAGTCTGACAGGAAAGTGTTTCACCAGCACAGAACAAGACTTAATTCAAACCAGTCTGGACAGCCTGGTTTGTACTGGTCACAGTCTACCACTATTTTTCAAAGAACAGTTTCCCCAATATTTTTTTAAACCTTTTTCCACCTTCCCAATTGAAATGTCCCCTGTGGTTCCTTTCTCTCAGGTATAGGCATGCACTGCTCCGGAGCAAGAGCATTCTTTTGTGTGGAGAGGTACCACAGTGTGCATTGCAAAGAGAAAAAAGCTTTATTTACAAAATTGAACAAGCGGAATGTCTGTAGTAGAAAGAGAACTTTGCTTCTGACCTTTCCTCCTCCATACAGATTCTTCCATGAGGAATGCTGTGCTGTGTTTCCAATCACAGAATTGCAGTTGTTTTACTCTGATCATTGAGAGTGGCCAAATTGTTTCTTTCTGCTGAGCTTCTCCTGTGTGCTCCGGCCAGAAACAACCCTTTTGTGCAGCTCAATCATTCATAAACTCAGGATTTTCCTAGGAAAGTGTTTTACTCCTGCTACGTTCCCTGAAAACAAGGTTTGCTGATGTTGGGCAATTGATGTGTAGCAGGGGAATTTTCATCCCAGGCCCTACTTCTGCTTCCTTTGAAAACATTTTGGAGGAAACCGAACTTTTTATGCACACAGTCACTGTGGGACAAAAATAGCAGCTCCCAAATTAGCAGTGAGTAGGTGGAGGGGGACAACCAGCACACGGGCTTGGCACAACCGTCTGGGTATGCCAATGAAGAGACAGAACTTGACGTGCAGAGTAACTGGAACTGTCAGATAAATAATGAGTCCCTGGAAAAGTCACAAACGAGGTGGGATTAGTTAAAAACGTGCCCATGTGAGCTGGCATGAGCTGCAGGTGTGCTGGGCTGCAGATCCCTGCCCACACATGCCGGGCTGCGGGAGCTGGGGCTGGGGCTGGAGCGGGGAAGGGGGACAGTGCTGGGGGACACATGGCCCTGCTGCACTTGTGTGCTGTGCACCAGAGCACAGAACAGCTATGCCAGCAGGAGCTTCAGCCTTTGGCCCTGCTTCCCACTGCTCCTGTGACATTCTCCAAGGGCTGGAGCCCCTCTGCTCTGGAGCCAGGCTGGCAGAGCTGGGGGTGCTTACCTGCACAGGAGAAGGCTCCAGGGAGAGCTCAGAGCCCCTGGCAGGGCCTAAAGGGGCTCCAGGAGAGCTGGAGAGGGACTGGGGACAAGGGGTGGAAGGACAGGACACAGGGAATGGCTTCCCACTGCCAGAGGGCAGGGATAGATGGACTATTGGGAAGGAATTCCTGGCTTTGAGGGCAGTGCACCTGAAATGAAAGTCAGGAAAGGACCTGTGTTTAATCTTGCCCATTAAATGCTCTGTCTAAAGTGCTTGGTGTGGTAATGCCATTTAAAACATGCCATTAATGAGTCAATGGCTTGATGAAGAAAAGTGACATTTCATATTTGGGCTTGATTTGCAAGCAACACGTGATCAATGATATCTGAGATTTTGTATTTGCTTTTTAAAGGCAGAACAATACACAGTATTAAAAAATAAATATTCTCTATTAGATACACATCGGGTTGGTTTGTATTCCCCCACTCTTTCACAGGTGTTGGGGAGGTGCTCCCAGCTTTTTGTGTTGAAAAACAGTGTCAGCTCAGACACAGCTCATGTTTATTTATTAGTGCATTATAAAACGTGCTTCTCCAGGCTGGAGCTGAGGCTTAACAAAATCCAAGTGCTTGCAGAGCCCGGGTGCTCTCTTCTGGCTGAGCCATGTCCCGCTGAGGGGAGGCTGTGCATGATGCAAACAAAGGCATTTGTGTTCACTGGCTGCAAGTTACACACTTCTCTGATTAATTAGCGCTCTGTCATCTGTTGGTTAATGATTGTCTTGCTTCTCCCGCTCATTCCCGTGCTCAGTGCTCCTCTTCTTTTGGGTTGGTGGGGTTTTGTAGCCATAGGTCACAATCTGCCCTCCTGGAATTCCCTTTTTCCCCAGTTGGAGCTCATCCTGCACAGTCACTTTTATTAGTTTCTTCCTTATCTTGGGGGTTCTGCTAAATGTCCTCGTGGCCCATAAATCCTGCATTCCTCAAGTCCGCTATCAGAGGCACATCCTTCTTCCCAAGCTTTGCTCACCTCCCCGAGGTCTGACATCATGGAAACATGTCCAGCCCTACATCTTAGCGAGTAATTTGTTTTTCTAACACCTGGATATCACCTAGAGCTTGTTGGCTGCTCTCTGTTTCTGGGATTAAATCTCCTTTTAGATGATTAGGCTTGAAAGTGTACAAAGATCAACCATCACAGAACATCCTATTTAAGGGAATTTTGGCACATTCCATGTTTTGGGACAGAGGCAGAGACGTGGAAAGTTCAGCACCGCTCCTGGGGGCTTTGAAGGGGTCAGGAGCTAGGGAGGAGAGGGTGCCTCAAACAGCTCCTCACTGCAGTATCAGAAATGACAGAGCTGTACAATTTTAGTTAATGGTTTTAATTAACTTTCAAATTAATTGTTTTATCATAACCAATATAGCATATTAATTATTGTGTGCTACTCTTAGGTTAATCTTAGCCAGCATTTAGCAAAGGTGTCATAAGCCACTTTTGTGGGAACACAGCTGGGGAAAATGACTGATATTTTAACTTTTGGTATTTTAACTTTTTTGTGCTCCAATGAACAAACCTTGGGAGAGGAAGATGGGTTGGTGTGGTTGGACATCTGGAATGCAGAATTTATGGACCACAAGGATATTTTGCAGAAAGCAGAAGGTAAAGAAGAGACTGAAAAAAAGAGTCAGTAGATGTGTTGCAAAGGCCCTGCTGGAGGAAACAGATACTATAAAGACTAAAAATACGGAGTAATTATTAGCATGAAGTGAGCAATCAATAACCAGTAGGACAGAATACTAATTAACAAAAGAGAGCCGTGTAATTTAGAAATGCCATTATTTGATGAAAGGTATGAATAGGTGCAAAAGTTCTGTACCCGTGTCTGTGTGGAGGCTGGAATTTTGCCGTACACCCAGCCGTACAGCCCCTGGCCAACAATAAAGTAACCCTTGACTCGCTGGCGCTCAAAAGACGGTGTGAGGGGCTTTCCTTCATGCCAAACGAACGATTCCGGAGGATTTGCTGCCATTGTCAGACAACGCGGTTCCAGCGGGGAGCGTCGAGACCCGCGCGGTGCCGGGGGTCGGGGGCCGTGAGGAGGCTCCGCCGCCCCGCGCACCCGCCTCGCGCCCCG
>VWYI01039450.1:169291-182140 GCA_013399455.1 Anthoscopus minutus | reverse complement strand
GGCCCCCGCCGGCGCTGCGGGACCCCCGCGGGCGGCGCTGACCGGAGCCCGGTGCCTGCCCCGCCGGTGAAGCCGCGGGCGAGCGGCCCGAGGCGCTGGGGCACGCACAATTGAGCCGTGCGGAGCAGGTGAGGTGCCCGCCCCGGCCGCAGGGTCACCGGAGGCAGGCAAAGCCCGGAGTTACGGCTCCCGAGGGATGCTCGCAGCCCAGGCATCCTCGGAAAGCGCTGCCCTGGCAGGAGTTGCGGGCTCCCGAAGGACGTTCGCAGCCTTGGGGTCCACAGGGAGCGCTGGCACAAACGCGGTCCTAATGGAATTGCAGGAAGGAGTGCGTGTTTCCAGTGCTACCACGTTGGGTGGAAAGCGCTGGAGAAACTGATGTGGTGTTCTTTATCGATGGTCCTTCGTTCCCACTTGGTCGGGGCTCCCGCAGGACTGGCTAGCGGAAACTGAGCGGGGCTAGGGAGTGGATAGATAGCGCTCGGGAGTTGTTAATAATTTTGAAATTCTGACAAAAAAAGGTATTGGAATAAACTAGGGGAGGCTGAGATGTATGGAGAGATTAGTTGGGTGTCTGCGATTAGAGCATCTTTCCACCTTCCTGTATTATTAAAATGCTCCTGTCGTTTTCAATGACACTTCAGTGCTGTGATGTAAATTATTGAGCAAGGGCAGACAAGACCTCCTTCACCTGTGTTGTAAGGAGCCAATCCCACAGAGAGCAACTTCTTGTCGCCCTTCCTGGTTTGGAAGCTCTTGGAGTTTGTCTGCTGCATTCCCACTCCCGTCCCTGTGCAGCTCCTGGCTGCCCTTCCCCTGGAAAACTCTGCCTTGGATAGGCAGAGTATTGCTGTTGGATTGCATGGAGCTGCTGTCCTTGCTGCTTCCCAGGGAGCCCCATGGATGGGACATTCAGTGGGATTCTGAAGGTGTGAGTAACCTTGGCAAGTGTGGTTCTCTCTCAGTTTTTGCCTTCATTTCCATTCTGCACTAATTTGGGGACCGATAGGTGACCAGGTCTTGAGAAGTGTCTTGGAATGGAATCATCACCCTGTGATAGTTATTAGCTGTGCCACACTTGCACCTTCATCCTGCTTGGACAAAAACAGGATTGGGGAGTGGGTGGGGAATGAATGGGGCTGTTTCTTCCTTTCCAGGCCCTGGAATGGTGGAGATGGAAAAGGAATGTAACGCAGTTGGCTCACCTCAGCTTTGGCTGCGGGCAGATCACTCCCATTCCCGCTTCGGCTGCAAGAGCACTTGCTGCCCCAGAATCACGATTCCCATGGAGGAAAAAGCCATTTCCTTCTCCAACAGCAGAGCAGCTTGAAAATGCGTGTTGTTACGGGGATTCTCCCCAAAATGGTTTATTCTGCAGACTTTCTGCTGCTGTTGTTATTCTTGCATTACTGACCCAGTTATGCTTTCTGGGATATTAAAGGCAATATTCTGAAATCCTTGCACAAATGCTCGTCATCTCTAATGATAACCGACTTTGGGCTCTGGCCCTGCATAATCTCAGGTGATGCTGTCTGGAATTTGCCTTGAGGGAGACAAGATAAACTGCTGTTTGAAACTGCCTTTTTGGTGTCTCTTGGTGCTCTTGATCGCAGAAAAATCCAATGACTCCTGCCCTGTGTCTGTCCAGGGATTCACCTGGTCTTGCTTGCAAGAGGAAGGGCAGTGGTGGGGGTTTTTTTTGCCCATGAGAGGTGATGGTTCTGTGTAGTCCTTCAGTGGTGAGGAGCATTGGGAAACCTTGTGCTGCCTGGTTTGGGGGGATCAGCGTGTGTAACGGGGGTGGAGAAGCACGTTTGTGAGTACCAGAGCTCTGCTTTCGAGGCGAAGTTATCGTGCTGTAGTGAGGAGTGCAGTATAAATAGCAGCGCTGGGTTTTAGCCACTGAATTCAAAGTTATGGTTTCCACAGCAACCAGCACTCAGGCCTTCATTTGTGTATGGAATATTTCCCCCTGTTTTTAAAAAGCCCATGTGTCTGGCATCTGGTGTGGTGCTGTGTCCAGTCCTCCTCTGCGAACACCCCTTGCTCATTCCTCCTACTAGGTGTTTGAGCATCCCTCTCCCACTTTCCTTCTCCCAGTGGCTGTTCTTGCTCTGTTCCCAGCTTCCCACTGCCTTCTCCTGGGCCAGGAGTGTGTGCACCAAATCCCAGCCCAGCCACTGTGTCCCTTTGTCTTCCAAGCCCTCCTTTTGGTGCTGGTGTTGGCTTCCAGCCGTGCCCGGGCTCTGAAAGGTGCAGCCTTGCTTTGAATCCACGGTGTATCCCTGGAACACCCAGCCGTGTTTCCCCTTTCTCCCTTACCTGGGGGTTGTTATTTCAGTGGCAGATCCACAGCCCCCCTGACTCTGCAGTCATGTCCCTCACAGCTCAGAGGAAATCAGAGCTGTGCTCTGTTGTGGAGGACCACGGGATTCTTGCCGTAGCAGAATTGGGATGCAGTGCTTGCTTTAATAAATGTTTGTCATACAAAGTGCGGTGTTGCTAAAGTGGTTTCATTTATAGCCAGGGGGCTGATGTATCTGCATGGTTGTGTCCAAGTTACAGTTTCCAGAGCAACTGGAGCAGCTTTGTGTCTTGGAAGACTGTTAACTAAAGCATGAAATGTTATATCAAATTTTCCTTTCTTAAATTCTGTAATCTCAGCCGCTGTTAAAAACGCAGCTGTGCTTATCTGAGAACATGTTTAAAAGCCTTAAACCACCAAGCAGATCTTCAGGTGTGTACCTCTGCCATGAAAACAGGAATGGGAAATGTCAGCCCCAAAGTAATTATGTTTAGGGTTAGAGCAAAAGTCACTTTAGAAAAAACCAAATGTTCCACAAAGAAAAAAAACCAACCAAGCAAAAAAATGCAAAAAGGAATGACGTGTGCCCTGTTGAGCGGGGGCAGTTTTGGACACCACAACATAATAAAGACCTCAGTCTGTTGGAGAGTGTCCAATGCAGGGACACAAGGATGGTGAAGGGTCTGGAGGGGCCCTCCAAGGAGCAGCTGAGGGCACATGGAATGTTCAGCTGGAGGAGAGGAGAGGAGAGTGAGGGGACTCTCACTGGGGTCTGCAGTTTCCTCCAGAGGAGGATCGGCCACGCTGATCTCTAGTGACAGGGACAGGGAAAGGCTGGAGCTGTGCCAGGGAGTTTTATGTTGGATATTGGAGGGTTCTGGCACTGCCCAGGCTTCCCAGGGAATGAGCACAGCCCCGAGGCTGCCAGAGCTCCAGGAGGCTTTGGACAGCACTGCCAGGGATGCCGAGGGTGGGGTTGTTGGGGTGTCTGTGCAGGGCTGGGGTTGGACTCGATGATCCTTGTAGGGGCTATCCAGCTCAGGATACTCTGTGGCTCTGTGATCTTGTCTCTGCCTAGAGCTAATGACAAAAATACAATCTGGGAGAACAGTGTAAAAAGGTTGATGTCAGCTGAAAACACTCATTAAATGAAGACTGGAAATAAGAAGGAGTGGGGCTCAGGCTCCCCTGTACATGGGGGCTTTGGGCAGGCCATGGTCTGTTATTATTTTTTTCCTTTCCTTCTCTTTCCCCTCTCCTTTGGCTGCTGTTCCTTGTGAGACCGTGTCCCTCTTGCAGTGTCTCCCAGACACTGAAATTACCTGAGCGGTAATTTCAAGGACCCTGGGGTATAACAAGAAGTCACTTTCCCACCGTAACTCAATTAGAGCCCATGTTACTTTCCAAGCAGAGGGTGTCGCTTCCTTGTTGCTTTCGCCTTGTTCAGCGCAGTGTTGTGTCAGTAACAAACACAACATTCCCTTGGAAATGGCCCTGCTGGGCACTTGTATTGGTTTGAGCAACGATGCTGTGAAGTGCTTTGTAGGTTTCTTGGGGAAGCTCAGCCAGGAGACTTAAAGTGTTGGCTTGGGTAAAAAGGAGTTACAAAGCGAGTGTCTCAGGGGTCGTCCTCTGTATTTTTATTAGTAGCCTTCCAGGTCAGTGTTTTCCTCTTTACATATTTACCATGTATGTCATGTCCCATTGGTGCTGCCGCCTGCAACAGCCCTGTCAGCAGCCCATGGGCTTTGCTTAATAAAATGGAGGAATGATTCTTCTACAAGATGTTTTTGAAATGAAACTTAAACCCAAACCTTGTGATCTTTGGTGTGCTGCCCAGATTAGAGAAACAAAATGATTGCAAGAGCAGCTGGCAGTAGCTGCAAGTGAGCTGAAATACCTTTAACTTCTCCCTGAGTTGCTTTAAGGAAAGGTGAAGGTTTTCCTTTCTCTGTGCTCAGCACAAGCTTTGTGATATGGCACAGACCGGGAAGGGATTTTAGTTTGGAGCTTGTTCTCATGGGAGTGAGGCTGCAGTGGGTTGGAGCGGGATATGCCCTGTGTCTTCCAAGTGGGAAGTCTCCCTGCAGCTTTGGCAGGTGAGAGAGAGGAGGAGAAGGCTCAGATCAGAGAGGAAAGGCTGTTTTCTGTGTGTTGGTGATGAGGAGGGGAGGGAGGGCTGATCCTGAGCACTGGATGTGGCACTCCCTTGGGGCAAAGCAATTCCTGAGATGCTGTGTTTTCCCCCAGACACTGGGTTTGGGTTTGAAAAAAAATCCAGGTTTAAAGTTCTGCCCTTTCCAGCTAGGGAAATTACCAACTTTGGACTAGGGCTTTGTGCTGGCTGAGAACAATAATTTCACCTCACGGTCAGGAAGCCTTTCTTCTGGTAGCAGCAAATCTCTGTGTTTTGAATTTTGCAGCATAGGCTACAGTAGCAAATACTTGGGACACCTCTGGCCACAGTTACCTTGTGCGTGAGAGGAGTCTGCTGCATCGCAGCGTCTGGCGTGTCTTTGTGTCTGTTTTTCCCCTTCATATGCTCTGTGCCTAAGATTAGTACAGCTTTGGATAAATAATTTAAGCACCTGGACTGATTAAGTGTGTGCATCTCAGCTCAGAACAGTCGTGACTTCTTTTTTTAAAAATTTTATTTATTTATTTATTTTAATTCCAAGACTGCCTCTCCTGAAGAGGATTCAAAGCAACTGAAAATAGCTTCATCACAGAAACATCAAGCATAACTTGGGGATTGTTGCTCTCCTGGCAGGGATTCTGACAGTGTACATTTGCCTCCCCATTAGCAACATCTCATTGAACGCTCAAGGGTTTATTGACGACTCGTTTGCTTTGCCTAATTGTGTGCCTTGCTGCAGGGCAGGACTGCCTTCCCTTGGCACTGCTGGTGTGAGGGGCTGAGGAGCCAGGAGCCAAATCCCTGCTCTCCCAATCCTGCTGCTGTGGGCTTGTCCCAAACCGAGCACCTAAAGAAAGAAATCTTTTTCCCTGATGTGTGACCCGTCTCATCCTGCCTCAGTCAGTGCTCAGACTGGCTGACAAAAGCACTATCAGATGACTGGAGTTTCCTCTCCCTTTGTTGTCAGAAAGTGCTCTTGGAACTACCTTTATAGAGCAGCTGAATGTCTCTGGGCTCCAGTTAAACCACAGCTGGAAAACATCTGTCATCCCTCACTCAAAACATCTTATATCTAGAGATGTAAAACCTCGTGCCAGAAAGCTGCAGCAGAATTCTTTGCCCACGATTTTTTCCTGCTACACTAGCACTCCTCTGCAAGAACATGAATATCCTGACTGCCTGTGTCTTGTCTGTCTGATTTGCAGGAGGAAGTGTGCAGAAAGCCAACGGCATTAGGAAAGTTTTGCTTGGCTTTTGGGCTTTTCGATAACCCACCTCCCACTTTTTAAAATATTTTTGTTTAATTTTTCTGTTTGGCAGTAACCTGGTAGATTTGTCAAGGCTTCAGCCCTCCCTCTGGCTTTCCAGCCTCCCTTAGAAGCAGTGCTCAGCCAGACACACAGCTCTCAGCAAGCCAGGACAATTGCTGCTTGGATCCAGTTCCTGCTTGTCCCACCTGCTTGTCGGTGGGACCCATCCATTGCTGTAGCAGCTGGTATTTTTTGTTGTTTCAAATGATCCCGTACCCCAGCCCATCACACTTTGCCTCTTCTAAGGCAAATCTTAGCCTGCCTTTGTCCCTTGGCCCTTTCCAGCCCTGCCACTCCGTCCCTCCACTGAAGTCTGCTGCGATTTTCCCTGGAAATTGCTGCCCTCAGTCACCAGCGAGGCCTTGGACAAAAAGCCTCTCCCTCTGTGTTCCAGCACGTCTCTGTTTGGCTGCACCAGCCCCTCACCTCAGTTTGCTTATGGAAAGTGTGTCTGAAACCTTGAGAGTCCTGCTTCCTGACCACCCAGTGAGTTCCTGGGGAGTTTCTGTGCTGTTTGGAACTTCCATGAAAGCCTAAATTCATGCCCTACCTGCATTTCTGCATTCCTACCTGCAGGACTTGCCAGAGGCTTCCATCTGTAGCTTGTTCCTTCTCCAGGAACCTTCCCTGATGTCTGGGCAGGTGTGGTGCAGTTGCAGAGGCACTTTTAAATCTGCAGAAGCACAGAAAGTTAAAAAAAAGCCTGCAGTGATAGCTGACTGCACTTTTCCACTTAATCTAATGCTCTGGTACCATCAGGCTTTAGGAGGTGGCAGTGGGTTTTGATCCAGAGGGTTTGGTGTCTGATCCCAGAGATGTGGAGCTGTCAGTGATGGCCATGAAAACTGAAACACAGGAAGTTCCACCTCAACCTGAGGAAGAATTTCTGCCCATGGAGAGGGCAGAGCCCTGGGACAGCTGCTCAGGGAAGTCCTGGTGTCTCCATCTCTGGTGACATCCCAAAAATCCCAAATTCCAGAATTCCTCTGGCACCTGCTGCACGTGACCCTGCCTTGGTAGGGAGGTTGGACTGGGTGATCTCCGGATGTCTCAGGATTCTATGAACATAAATCCTGGCTTGTTTCTACTAAAACATGTTTCCTGGCTCAGCTATCCCTGTGTCCTGGGAAAGTCACACTGACACCTTGCAGATCTGGCAGTGAGGTCAGTGGCTTTGGGATTTCTCCGGTGACTCATAAAACTTTGTTTGTTCTGTGAGTTCTAACAGCGGGATGGCCTCGTGCTGCCCCTTTGCTCAGGGGTGGTTGTGAGGAAGGGCACTGGAGCTGACAGAATCACCTGCCAGCATAATGAAATGCATAGCTAAATGAATAGAAAAACAGCAGACAAACGAGTTGCTTTTGCACAAATCGCCTTTTGTCTTCGCTTTTTTATTGAGGCTTGCTGGAGTGCAAAGATCCCTCTGTGAAAATAAGGTGAGCCATTAGTATTAATTGATTTGGGTTTTGATACGGGTTAGGATGAGCTTGCTGAGGCTCAGCGTGGCTGTGTGCAGTTCCAGGAGAAATTGATTGCGTTTTGTCTCTTCCACGTGTCGCTTTTCCTTAAACTGCTAATGAAATTCCATCAGTAATGAACAGGATGTTCCATTAAATGTGCATTCAACTCCTAATCGTTAACAAGTGTCTTTTTAGGATCCTTTTTCCTTGCTAGCCCCCTGCTTTGCTGGGTATACAGTACTGGATTTTACTCTAGGATTTTTAAAGCTGTGAGTGGAGATAGCAAGAGTTCAGTGTCCATTCCCTGTATTCCTCTTTGTAGAGTTATTTAGCATGGCCTGGCTGGGGTTTTTGTGTGTTTTGCCTTTGGTAGCAATTACTGCTGCTTGCATTTGTGGCTTCCAGTGCAGAACAAAGCTGGTTTGTGCGCCTGGCCAGTAGTAATTGTTGACAGTTGATAATGTTAGAGACCTCTCATTGTGGCTGGGATCTGAATTGTACCAACTTCTGCTGAACACAAATTACAGGGGTTTAATTTTAGCTTCAGGGCTCCCATGCTGGAGTATTTTCTTTCTCTGGTAATAAAACAAAGGAAAATTTGGTGTTTGAGGTCATTCCTAAACCTGCCATGTGAGAGACAGGACTGAAGTGTCACCAAATCTGCTAGAATTTTTATCCTTACTCTTGTCTGCTCTCAGACTGTGTTGGTAACACAGGGTTATTGTGTCCCATGGGGTGGTTAAACTCTTTCCTTGCCTGTTTAAATCTGTTGAGTGTGTGTTCGGTGGAATATACAGAGTAAGAGGGACTTGCTGGGCAGTTCTGCATATCTAGTTACTGGAGCAGCTCATGGACCATGAACCATTTAATCCCAGCCCAAGGAGCTGGACAGGAGGGTGGGACCCCCCAGTGTGGGGAGCTTCTGGGCCTTGGCTGTGAATCTGCTTTTCTTGGAATCTTTGACTGAGGCAACTGGTGTTATTAACCTGAGCATTTTCCAATTTCTTTTCTTGGTGAAATTTCCATGAGTAGGATGGTTTGAAAAGGATGGTGTCATTTTGGGAGGTTCAGGCTGGACACCAGCAGGAATTGCTTCTCAGAAGGATTAGACATTGGAATGGACTGGCCACGGAAGTAGGAAGGCCTGGATGTGGGGATCAGACACAGGTTAGATTCCATGGGCTGGGAGGGCTTTTCCAACCTGAATGGCTCTATCTTTTACAAATGTCTGAGAACAGTGTTTGCCCAGGAGTGATTAGGAGATTAAGTGATGGATTAATTGTAATTATTGCACTGGAACCCTCCTGATGTGCCTCTGTCCTCTCTGAAAGGGTTGTGTGAGAGAGGCTGAGTTGGCAATTATTTGTTGGCAATGCTCTTTTTTGTCCTTGTGTCCCAAATTAAAGCTGTTTAGCTTTCAACTTAGAATTGGTGTGAAATTCCTGCTTCTCTTCTACATGTGGAAATTGTTTGTTGGCAGCATGTGATTTCAGGGGAAATGTTCTGAGTTGCATCACAGAAGACGGAGAATGAAAGGGCAGTTTTCCTTTGGCCACTTGTAGGTGTTTGCAGGTACCTGCTGGGGCAGCATTTGGGGTGAACTCAACCTGGATGAACAAGGCAGCTCTTTGTGCAGCTCCCTCTTCCCGTGAAGAACTTTTTCACATCACAGTGAGTTTTCTCCCACTATGAAATTCATCTGTATTTCTGTATTCATAATATGAAGGTACTAAATAGTGCCAGACCCTTCTGTCCTAGGCATGAGGATACACCTGGGCAGGTGCTACTGACACTTCTTCAAAATGCTCCCCCAGCTCCAGTAATGTGCACTGGGGGAATTTTGCAGCCTATTTGTATTTAGCAGCATTTTTTTTCCCCCTCTGGGAGGCTCTCACTTGGTTTTTACAATGTGCATCAGGTTTTGTGAGGAGTGCATGAGTTCCTGGGGGATATGAACTTGAAAACTGGCAGATGACATTGTATCTGTCAGGTGTGTGTGGTGTGGGGCTTGTGATGGCTCAAGAAAAGGCTTGGGTGGTGTTGACCAGCAGCCAGCAGTTCAGCTGATGGCCAAATCCCTGCTGTGGCTGGGGTGGGCTTGGATTGGTTGGTTTATTTATTTGTTTTTAATGTGTGTGTGGCTGAGGTGAAGGGTGAATGTGGGGCTGTGGATGTGGCTCACTCACCTCAGGGAATCCAGAATGTCTTGGGTGTGAAGGGACCTTAAGGATCACCCAGTGCCACCCCATGCCACGTGCAGGGCCACCTTCCACTGTCCTGGCTGCTCCAAGCCCCAATGTTGAACCTGGCCTTGGGCACTGCCAGGGACCCAGGGACAGACACAGCTTCTCTGGCACCCTGAGCCAGGGCCTCCCTACCCTCCCAGGAGGAATCCTTTCCCAGTATCCCATCCATCTCTGCCCTCTGGCAGTGGGAAGTTCATTCTGTCCCAGGCTGTGCTTGTCCTTGGCATTGCCCTGGCCCAGGTGCAGCACCTGTGCTTGGCTTCATTGAGCATCACAAGGTTTTGACAGTGCCACCTCTGTACTGTCCCAGGTCCCTGTGGATGCCCCATCCCTTCCCTCTGGTGTGTGACACCACCACAGAGCTGTGTCATCAGTCCCACGGTCCTTGTCACCAGCAGAGATGTTAAATAGTTCTCCCACAGGGAGGGAAAGAAGTTCCCCCAAAGCTCTCAGAAGCAGAGGTGGGCTCTGTTTTTAAGACAGCAGACCTTGTAAAACAAAACCTGTGAGTATGGGCACCCCTGAATCAAACCTGGGTGAAAAATGTACCTGTGTAGTGCTTGGTCAGAGTTGTGAATTCAAATGCTTGACTTAACTGGCAGGTCTCACACACCATCCATTTGCCTTGCCTTTTCTCCCCACTGAGGTTGGAATCTTCACTGATGTTCTCCTCCTCTGGCCTTATCCAGGGGAGAAGGAGGCAGGGGGCAGCGAGGAGGCACCTGGAGGGGGGAGTGGAAGGAGTGCTTGTAGGTTTGGCCAACAGAGAATAGGTCTGCTCTGTATTTTTTTAACTCAAGTGCCAAAAGACACTCCCCCCCTCCTTCCTCTTCCTGGAAAAGAAGGGAAAACATCCCTCAAAGGGACCCCCCGGGGTCTGATAGATAAGCTGTCTGCATTTTTGTGGCAGGGAGTAATCTCCTTGCTCTAGCCCCTGCTCCTGGTAGGCTTTATCTGCCCCCCATCTGCCCCCCAGGGCTCTCTGGTTTTCTTGGCTGTTTCACTGAGCTAAACTGTTGTTCCAGTCCCAAGGAGCTCCTGGGGCAGATGGATGTGGCTGCTGGAGGGCTTCTCCTGTGTCCCCTGGTTCTGTGCAGGTCTGGGTAGGGCAGGTGTGCCAGGACTGCTGCTGGAAGGAAAAGCAAGAGCCCTTCCTCCTGCTGGACACCTGGGACTCTGGCCAGGTGAGTTTGCACGCTTCCTTGGCACACTTGCTGCCTTCTTGCTGAGCTTCTGTGGCTGCTTCTGGCCCTGGCTCCTCTACTTTGGTGTCTTGGTCTGGCCCTCTGTCCCTGCAAAGCTCAGACATGAAACCAAGGCTTGCTGGGGTAACAGGTACCCTCTCGCTGCCTTGGGTTGTTCCATTCCAATGGAGCATGTTACAAGTTTATTTTTTTTGGTCAGTGCTTTCCCCAGTGCCTCCTTTTGCCCTGCAGTGGGAGCAGGAGAGGCAGCAGCAAAGGAGACCGAACCCTGAGCTTAAAACCAAACTCTCAGCTTGGTGTAGCTGAGAAAAATCCATAGTTTTTCTGCAGAGAGCCCAAATTTTCTTGAAGAGAAATTATGCTTCAGGTTGTTCCTTGTGCTGAAAGCATGGAAGGACATCCTTGAGCCTGGCTCTTGCCTGACCTGTTTGCTTCATCCTGGGGTGGGGACAAAAACAAAGGGTTATGGATGGGTAAGAAAGAGGAAAGAATGTTTTTCCAGAAAGATTGGAGCTCTGGCACGCTGCAAGGGTTGGCAGCAGCAGTGGAAGCAGAGTTTTGCTGAGAGCCCCTAGGATCCACAGCAGCTGAAATCCTGTGGAGGAGGCAGAGACACCCTAATGGGAATCATCCTGAGGGGAATTGGGAATGGCAGGACATGAAATGCCTCAGGAGATCTGCCTGCTGCAGATGCTGCAGGTCTCTGGAATCAGTGAACAACTGTGCAGGGAGGTAATTTATTCCCTGTTTTCGTGGGCAGGAGAGGGAAGAGCTCATGTGTGGTGGGAGTGAGCCTCAGGATAATTTGAGCAGCTTGGGCTGGGGATCTTTTCTCAGATCATCCCAAATCCTTGTTGACAGAAGGAATGTGTGGATTTCTTGCCTCGTAGCTCATCTGCTTCAGCACAGGCAGACAGGGACCTGTTTATCCCGTTGGGCCCCCAGTAATCTTTTAGGTGTAGGGAAGTCTCCTGCTGGCTTTCTGAGCCCCCTTCATGTGAAGGGGTTTGTCAGCACCCACTTCTGGGTGGGAGCCTTGGGAAAACATCTGTGTTCTGTGACCCTGTTTGTGCAGGGGAAACCTGGGTTTGAATGAGGGGGAAAACCGTGGTGCCAATGATGCTTCAACATGTTGTCCATGGTGGACACCAGTCTCTCTTTAGGCTGTCCTAAAAAGAATATAACCCTTCTCCCAAGCAGAAGCTGGGAATTCATGTATTTTTATACTTTTGAAAGTTTTCCAAGGAAGCAATGAGAGTCATTAAGCATTTCAGAGAGATACCCTGGAGTGTTGCCCTGCCTGGGGTCTGCAGAGGGCTTTCCCAGCACCAGAGTTGGTGCGCTGATCTGCTAAGCTGAGCCTCTCTCTCCACATCACTAAATCATTTTCTTGATCTTGGCTGTCAGTTGTACTTCAGTGGTGAAACTGCATCCTCTGGAGAGCTGTGCCAAAAATGGAAAAGCCTGTGCTTGACTTGTTCTGATTCTAAGCCTCCACCAGGTTTGTGAGACGAGATCATTTAATCACCATTGGGGCTTTGTGAGAAGGGATCATTTAATCACCATCACCATTACCTGAGAGAAGGGCTGGAGCTGTGTCTGGAGGGGCCTAAGTTGGAGATCAGGAAAGGTTCTTCCCCCAGAGGGTGCTGGCACTGCCCAGGCTCCCCAGGGAGTGGGCACAGCCCCACAGAGCTCCAGCAGCGTTTGGCCAGCGCTCCCAGTGGATGGGGTATCTTCCCTGGATAGCCCTTGTGGGGCCCTTCCCACTTGGGAGTTTTTGTTATAAGTGATTACAAAAATACAGAGGCACTTGGGGAGTCAAGGAGCTAGAAGTGTCTTCACTCAGCTTGGGCTGGCAGTTCTGGATTTCCCCTCAGTGTGGATAGAAAGAACAAGTTGTCCCAAGGGAAGGATTCTGGGTCAAATTAAAGAGAAAAACCAAAACCAACTAAAACCCATACCCCCCTACTTTTTAAAAATTCATTTCTAGCATGTCTGTATACTTAATCACCTCTTTAATACAGGGGACACAGAGCTGTTCACCCCATCAGAGTGCCTGATTCAAATGTACAGTATTCTCTCAGCCCTTCCCTTCCCTTCCCTTCCCTTCCCTTCCCTTCCCTTCCCTTTCCTTTCCTTTCCTTTCCTTTCCTTTCCTTTCCTTTCCTTTCCTTTCCTTTCCT